>PVKS010023367.1:13609-32574 GCA_004027875.1 Aplodontia rufa
ATATATATATATATATATATATATATATATATATATATATATATATATATATATAGTCTACTCTGCTTTTAGAATGATATTGTGGCATTTGCAGCCAAATGGATGGAGATGGAAAAAATTATGCTAAGTGAAATATCCTAAACTCATGAATTTAAGGGCCAAATGTTTTCTCTCATATATGGAAGCTAGAGCAAAATCTAAGACAGATTGAAAGTTAGCTAAGCTCAATAATAAACTCAACATAGGTGAATTTTTACATAAGCAGGGGGAACCATGACTGTGAAGCTGGAGGGAGAAGGGAGGGGAGGGAGGAATTAGAAATGTTATCAATGCACCTGGAGGGAGGGAGTAGGGGGATTATCGAAGCAGCTGGGAAATCTCAGCTCCCATAAGAAGTCTAAATAATATGGGGATAAAATAGGGGAGACATGGGTGCAGGGAGTGGTCAAAGTGGGGAGACCCTGGACTAGAATCAGTCTTAACTTACTTTGTCAATATCCATATATTAATGAATATTTAACAATGATTCCCCCAATATGAAAGACTATGTTAAACAAATTAAAAGAAATAAAATAAAATTACTTTTTCCATGTGAATACCAAGCCTGAGAGAAGGTCTTGTGATTTTACATCTCACCAACTTCTTCACAGTAGTAACAGCAAGCTATCCATTAGTCAGATCCTGTGATGAAAACAGGCGGGCTTAGATATATTCCAAGTTATAAATGAAAAAAAATTATGTCATCTTGCTGCACAGACCTACAAACCTTAGTGATCAATTTCTCCACCCCCAAACTGCAAAACTTCTTTGATATACTCTATTTTAAGGAAAATACTTTATAGCACTTCTTCAGTCTCATCCAAATAGACTACTACAGGTCCTATCACATAATTTTCAATGAGAATTTATGAATTCATATGTCTAAAGGGTACAACTATTTATAACATGATAAATAAGCTAATAGGACCATCGAGTATGTAAGTAGCGGTGGTTTCTCAGCTCTGGGATGGGTAGCTTGGTTCTCAGGTGACCTCAGTTGAACACTGTCAGCTTAGATCCTCATTGAACCTTTCCTGCGATAACTATTGGTATCTCCCACTCACCTGGATGGGGTGTCTGAGCTTCTCTGCACAGTGGTCTAGGCACCTCCCTGGTGGGCGGTGATGGAGAGTAAAGCTCGGTACCAGAGAAGACAGAAGGAAAGAGTGAATCAATGGTCCCATAACCAGACTTATGATTCCAAATGAAACCCCATGTCCCGTTCAGACCACAACAATCCTAAGAGTGGCATCAGAGGGTCTATTTATAGATCCCTGGCTCTGCTCATTAGGTATATTTCCTCTTGTTATTGCAAATCCTAAGCACCTGATGTCCCTATGAGACATTGGTCAGAGAAGAAAGGAAAATTGTCCTCCTCATTCTCCATTCCCAAGAGAGAAAGTTAGAAACCAGGTGGTTCCAGTCCTTTTTACTCTTTCTCTGTGGAGTCTCCTGCCTTTCAGAAGCCTAACCTTTGAGCACTTTTGCTCTATTCTTAGTTACAAATTTCTCCAAAATCTGAGATATCTAACTTTTCTAGATTACTTGGAACTCCAAAGCCCTGGCTTATGAGAGAACAGCTCCTGGTGCATTTAGAAATTTTATTTTCCTTTTCATCACCAGAGAAAATTGTATACATTCATTATAAAACCATGAAAAGTTTCTACAGCTCTTAAATTCATGACACTTTTTAATGAAACACTTAAGAGATTTATGCTTGGAACACAAATTATGCATTTTGATTTACTTTTTCATTTATGAAAAATTTGGTAGTTATAAGATGTATTTAGATGTTTGAAGTAACCATGGGCTGAGGTTACAAGCTACTGTAGTCTCAGTTTTTACTGATGTCCACTATTACTTATTATACTTACAGACTTATATTTGCAGAAATGTGGTTCAAAATGATAATCTATCTACCCAAGTTGATATTTGATTACAACTCTATCAAGCCATTCCCAGTTCTGTTCCAGTGTAGTGGTCTTTACTAGGGATGACTGAATCTTCAGGAGACATTTGGCAATGTCCGGAGAAATTTTGAATTGTACAACTGGGGTTGGTACTGAACCTAGGAGGCTGAATCCAGGGATGCTGTTGAGCATCCCCTAAGAGATAGGACATTGCACCACAAGATAATCTAGAGCACAAATATCCACAACGAAGATGTTGAGACACATTAGACCAGACCTTCACCTGCTTCAGTGTGAACATGAAGAGCTTTAGACTCTTTTTCAAAATGGGCTGTGATTTCACAGTTTAAAGGTCATCCAGCAACTCTGCATTTATGACTAGCCCTAAGATGATATTGATGATGCCTGCTGTTGAGTGTATGCCAGTCTCAGAGAATCAAGGCTATGATGTGAAATAGAAGTCAGGTTCAAGATTTCTGCACCAATGATGGTTTCAGCACTTGCTGATTTTGAATTAAGTCCTTCAGGTTCTTCTTAAACAAGTTGGCACTTGCTCCTTCTACATGGGCTTTATGACAAAAAATCAAACTTATAGACTTTGGATCTTCAAAAATTGAGAAGATTCTATTTTATGGAGTTTGTGTGAATCAAGTTATGTTTTAAAGTTCAACAGAAATTACCTGCTCAAAGCTGATGCTTGAAAGATAGCAGCAACTGAGACTATCAACTTTTTCCTCATTGGCTCAGTTTACTGTGACATCACAAGGGTTTCCAGAGGCAGGAAGTGAGTCTAGCTTTAACTCATTCCTTGGAGACAGCAAGTGGCAGTGGATGGTACATCTTTCAAGGAGCCAGCCAGGCAGCACCAAGCCGGTGGTCCACCACTGTATTCTGTGTCGGACTCAGGCTCCACCTCAGACCCACTCATGATATCTCCAACTAGGCACAGTAAGTATTATCAAACTCTTGAGCACTTTTATTATGCTCCACTCTTGGAGATATCTACAAAGCTGATGTTTCTTTTTATTTCAATTTATTTCTACCCCCTCTTTTCCCCCTTGCCTGTTGAAATCCATAGTATATAATTCAAAAGTTTTGATTTGATAAGAAGAATGAAATGCCTTGTTTTGTTTCTGCCCCATGTCACATTTGTTTTATTTCATGATTGGTTAGCACTTTCCTGTTTTCTGTAGGACTGTATAACCCCCGCCATTATTGGAGTGTTGATAATACCTAACACAATAGGAGTGTGGGAACCTCCCATGTGGCTTTGTATTTAGACAAGTGAATGGTGTGGCAAAACAGTCACACAGAAAATTGTCACACAGAAGTCATTGGCTTGAAAGATGCCAATGGATTTGATAAATCACTACTTCTTGGTGTGTCTTTTATTTAGGTTTTTATTGCTGTAAACTAAATACCTGACAAAAATTTCTTAAATGAGGATAAGTTTATTTGCAGCTCATGGTTTCAGAGACTTAGCCCATGGTGTGCCAATCCCATTGCTCTGGGCCCTCTGCAAGGTAGAACCTCATGGCAGAAGGGTGTAGAGGTTCTTTGCTCAGTTGATTATGCTGACCAGGATGCTGAGAGAGAGAGGTGGCGGCACAGAGCCACAGGGAACATGGACTCTACTAGGGGAAGCAGAGGCTTGCCCCTCAGGTACCCACCTACTCTTCCCATGTCCCACCTGTCTGCAGTTACCATCCAGTTAGTCCATTCAAACTAGGACACAGTGGTTAGTTTACAGCTCTTGTAATACAACTATTTTAACTTTGAATACTCCTGCATTAGCACAGGAGCTCCTGAGGGAAACCTCACATCTCAACCATAACAGCCTGGAAGGATGTCTCTCAAAATTGGCTTGCAAATCAGGGCACTCAGAGGAATACTCACCTGCAGTGTGGTCTGGTGCTATCCAATTGTCTGGGAACTCAGAAGAAGAAAGTGGAAGAAGGGGAAACTCTCCCCTCTGTCACTGTTCCTTTGTAGCATTTTCCCTCCTCCTGGTGCCCTGGGACATTAGTTTCTTCAGCTTGGGAACCTAGCACAGAAACCAGCAGCCCTCCAGGTGTTTGGTCACCTTCAGTCATGAACCAAGGGCTGCACCATTGGCCTATATGGCTCAGAGGTTCTAACTCTTCGACTTCGTCACACCATTGGCTTTTCTGGCCTCCAGCCTGCATCCAGTGTAGATATACTCAGCCTCTGTTTTTTAATTCAGAAATTTATTTGTTGAACAATCACACAATCTTTTAACGAAATAATATACTATATATATAGATTCTGAAGATTAGATTTACCCCCAAGAGTGTCCCCCTCCAATTACTAACCCTTATCCCTCCTATCCCCTTCCCAAAACATCTCTAAAAATGTATTAGGGTTGTATAACATTTCACCTTATCTGGATTTAAAACATGATAATAGACCTCCTTTCTCAATGGCCAGGGTCTAATTCCAGCTATACTCAGCATCTTCATTGAGTAGTCGACCCTATATATCTACCCCTCTGTGTGTATTTGTGTGCCTACCTAAATATCCTCTTACCTATATATCTACTGTTTATTCTCTTTCTTGGAAAACTCTGACTAATAAAAGTGCTGAGCAGTACCTCATAGAATATGGGAGAATTGTCATTCTCTAAGTGTAAGAAGCAGCTGTCAGAGATGTTGTGAGATTCTGTCAAGCCTCTTGTCTTCCTCTTTGATAGGGGAAGGGACATGTCTCCCATAGGGACTGTTTCTGCAGCCACATTCCCAGAATGAATACACACAGCTTGCAAATATATGTAGGTCATAGGCTGAAACCCACTTGCTGGGGAGAGCTCTCTTAATATGACTTTAATTTGAGGACATGTGTTTTCAAAGCTAAGTACCCCTTTTGTGATATTCAAACATGTTCATAGTTATCCACCAGCTGGTTACACAATGGAGGATACATATTACTGCCTGCATTTCCAAATGAATTGAATCATACATGAGAACTGAAAGCTAGCTGGGGTGGTGGCATGCAAGGAGATGGAGTAAGAGTGAATGATGGTGTCCAAACTCTGTTAGAGGGAATAAGTTCTTGTGCTCTGGTGTAAGGTGGGTTGACCTTAGTTCACAATCAAGCAATACACACTATGAATAACTAGAAGAGAAAAGCCTAAAGAATCCAAATAAAATATAACAACCAAAGAGACAGAAATGTCCTTTATCTGATGATCTGCATTATTGTATTCATATATTGAAAATCATACATTCCCCTTAAATATATGTAATTATTATGTCTAAACTAAATAATAAAAATGTTTAAGGATACAGAGGAACTAATTAGAGTGATTTAATCAATACATATTATATACATTTATTGAAATATAAAACCGTACCTCATTAATATCTAAAATTGTTTTGTGTTAATCAAATATTTTAAACATGTTTATGAAAATGGTAAAGTTCATTACCCTGATTTGATAAGTAAATGTTGTATATATGTCCTGATTTACACATTGTATCCCATAAATTTGTACCATTAAAATAATAACTTGCAGAAATTTTAAGGATTAAGTCTTTAAAATATACTTTTATGTGTAACCATGAATGCTCTTTTCTGTTATCCAGTGGTTTATCTATAATTCTTTTTATATACATTTTATTAGTGCATTATAGTTTTACATAATAATGGTATTAGTTGTCACATATTCTAGATGCACAAAAATCAGCAATACACTTTGTTCAATATCCCCCATACACACCCTTCCACCTCCCTCCTCCCATACCTTGATATCCCTTGCATTTCTTCTGGGTCCTATATTGCTCCTAAATAACCCAAATACAGTGACATAATTCTTATACCTATGAAGAATGTTTATATATATATATATATATATATATATATATATATATATACAGTGACATATATAAACAGTGACATTTGGAATGTACCTTGCTTTATCTCAATTCCTACATTTCCCCTTCTCCTCCCTTCCTATCATCCCTTGTTATTCTTCAAAATATTTGACAATGGGATTAAACATTTACATTTTTGTAAATGCAACATTGCTTGTTCAAATATCTTATGAAGTATCTTGAAACTATATCTCATAAATATTAACAATTTGCATATTTGTTCTATGGATCTAATATATGAGTTTGTTTACCTTACTCCCAAGCCTGGGTTTAGGTCCAGCCTCCACAAATGAGGGAAACCATTTGGCCCGTGACTCTCTGAGTTTTGCTAACTTCACTCAGCATATCTTCCAGTGCCATCCATTTACCTTCAATAGATGCAATACCATTGTATCTAATAGCTGAGTAGAATTCCATTGTTTATATACACCAGAGCTTTTGGATCCATTCATGCAGTGAGGGTCATATAGGTTGGTTCCATAATTTAGCTATTGCAAATTGAGCTGCTATGTACATGTATTTTGCAGTGTCACTGTAATGTGCTGATTCTAACTCCTCTGGGAAAATACCTGGAAGAGGGATAACTCAGTAATATGGTGGATCCAACCCTAATATTTTGAGAGCTCTCCACACTATTTTCCAGAGTAGCTGAACCAATCTGCAGTTACACCAACAGTGTGCTAGTGTTCCTTATCTCCCCATAACCCCTCCAGCATTTGTTATTGTTTGTATTCTTCATCTTTGCCAGCCTGACTGGAGTGAGGTGAAATCTTAAATGTAGTTTTGATTTGCATTTCTCTGATTGCCAGTGATTTAGAACACTTTCTCATGTATTCATTGGCTTGCTCAGTGTCCTCTGTTGATAAGTTTCTGTTTAGCTCTCTGGCCCATTTATTGATTGGATTGTTTGTGGTTTTGTGATTGAGTTTTTTGAGTTCTTCGTGAAGTTTAGATATTAGTCCCCTGTCAGAGGGCCCCCAGGCCATGATTCTTTCCCATTTTGTAGGTTGTCTCTTGAATGTTTTGACAATTTCCTAGTCTGTACAGAAACTTTTTATTTAATGGCATCCCAGTCATTGATTTTATTTTATTTTTTATTTTTGAACAACCATACAAATTTTTAACAAAATAATATAAAATGTGTATAGTTTCTGGATACTAGATTTACCCCCAGGAGTGCACCCCCCAATTGCCCACCCATATCCCTTCCTTCCCTTACCCACAATATCTCTAAAAAAAAGTATTAGGCTGTATAACATTACACCTTATCTGGATTTAACACATGATAATAGACCACCTTTCTGAATGGCCAGGGTCTAGTTCCAACCTCCACAGATGAGTGGAGACATTCAACCCCTTGGGGGGGCACTTCTGGAGGTAAATCTAGTATCCAGAAACTATACACATTTTATATTATTTTGTTAAAAATTTGTATGGTTGTTCAAAAATAAAAATTAAAATAAAATAAATAAATAAAAGATGGCTCCTGCAAACCCTCCTTAAATGAAGAAAAACAGGAAAGTTGACTTTTCATGGATATGAAAAAATTGCCTGCTCATTGGCTTATTAACCCAATCAACAATTATTTGCCATTGGGGGGGTCTCTTGCTTTAATTATGTACAGATTAGGTCTCAAGTCTGGTCACATCATGGCCTCAGCTTTTCTATATTGAATATTCCTTCTGAAAGCATTGAAGAAGGACAGTGACTTTACAGTCTGAGAGAAAAATCACCTGATCAAACCTGATGATGCCCAGTGAAAATATGTGAGCCCTAAATCTGCAGTAGGGTCTTGACCATGGTGGGCCCAAGAGGTGATTGGTATTGTGTCTTTTCCCTCCTATCTCTGACTAAATAGCAGCCCTGTCCAAAAAGACAATCATATACAACCATGTGATCTCATGCACAATGGCAATCTATATTCAACTGGTCAAATAAAAACATTCAAATTAAATAAAATTGTATAAGTCGCCATCCTCATGACATGAGAAACAGACCAGTCCTCAGAAGCTGTGACTGGCAAGTTGCTGCCTTTATGGGCAACACAGAGAGAACATTTGTGTCATTGTAGAAAATTCTATCAAGAATTTACACACATTTTTCAATGCAAAGACCTTCTCCTATAGGGGTTTTGAAGACTTTTCCAGGATTCAGGGCAGCAGTCTGGCACCTGGGAGAGAACCTTTGCATGCTGTCTGTCACCAGAGGCTGAAATTGATAAAGATGCAGGAGCTCTTGATACCTAGGGCTGTGAAAGGCCACATGGGCAGTGAGGATTGATGACTTTCAGTGGAGATGGCTTCTAGGTTCCTCCCAGTCTCTTTTCCTCCTAGTGAGGGAGTTGTGGCTAAGGAATCCCTCCTGACACTGATCTGGCTTATAGACTGACTCATGGTGACAGTGGTACTAGTGTCTGATGAGGTCAACCCACGTAGTGACCATGGACCTAAGTTGTGAATCACAGGCATGCATGGTGGGGGAGAGTACAGCCTTGGGACTCAGGGCAAGAATGGCACTTGGTGCAGGGTGCAGGCTCCTCCACTGTCAGGTTGGAAACAGTAAGTGAGATGTGGATGTTGTGAAGCAGCCAATGATGGAGGACTAGACACCCAGGCCTTGAGAGATGTATGGAATCTTTGAAATACCTCAGGGAGTATCTCTCTATGCCACTCACTCACTGCCTAGCAAAAGGTCACATGCAATTATAATGTGCCTCTGGACACCAGACTGCAGACTACAGCACCAAGTTCCAGTCTCTGAATGTGGTCATGCCAAATTTAGCCACAGGGCAGTGTCCTAAATGGCAGCAACACTGTGGGATCAGGGCTCTGGTAGGGTGTTGGTGAGTATGAATTCTTTCCAAAGTGGCCCAACAGAAGCCAATCCCTGGGAGAGTAGATGTTTGCACTCTCTTCCTTCTCTGGGCTTCTCCATGGGAATGTTCACATGATATCAGGAACAGAGTGTGCTGGTGCCCCTGTGAAGCAGGATGCCAGCAATCACCATGCTTCCTGCCATGTTTGTGGAAATAATAGCCTCTGCTCCTCTTTGTTCTTAGCCAACTCCTAGCTAAACATAATAACCCACAAGGAATGCTCTGCTTCCTTATGTTGTTATTATCTAAGATTGTTTTCAGAAGACTCGATTTGGATGTAAAACTTGATTCCTTGTGAAATGTTAAAGAGGTTCCACACTCTCTGGACTGGAATATTGAGGGCCATACAATGAAATACTTTGGAAACTCTCAAGTTCTAGATGCCAACAGACTCTTGACTATACAGCTAACTGTCCTCTCAATGCTTTTCCCTAACCAGATGCCTGAAACTAATTCTGTGCCGAACATGCAATAGTGAGTACAGAACCTTTTGCAAGGTCATTGGAAGAACTGTGTGTAGACTTGGATGTGGTTCTGCCCATAACTCCCACATAAGGTGCAGGAATCATATGGGTTTGAATACTGCCTGCTCATGCCTGGGCGAGACCAAGAAACTCCATCTAACATGTTGAGAAAATACTCAAGAAAAGATAATAATCAGTTAAGATACAAGTCCAGAAGGAAAATGACATCATGAGCCAACAGCTTCAGGCAAAGTATAGACATAGCTGGCAAACAAGATGATCCCAGGGGAGCCAAACTAGCTGCATACAAAATTCTTTCTGCTTTGGCTTTTCCCTTGTGGGAATGTAATTGCTCAGAGTATACAACAGGGAAAGAAATAATTTGGCAAATACTCATGAGGATTCCACCTCTGAGATTCTGGAAATAGCAAATGTGCCCTTTAATCCTCTCACCCACAGCTCAGTTCTGCCAGGAATGAGGGACTGCACCTGGACCCTTAAAGAGCACCCATGCCTGACACCATGACCTGCCCTTCATCGGGCTGAGTTGAACTTCATCACCCAGGGAAGGAAGGAGCAAGAACTCACCAGCACTGCAGCTGCTGAGGTGAGAGCAGGTAGGAGGCAGCCAGAGCTCTCAGGATCAGCCTTGGGAGCACAAGTGGGGAGAGACCGCTTACTTAAAGCAGTGTGTGTGATACACTCCTACGTCTCTCTCATCTTCTCTTCCTCTTGGCATCTGGAACCCAGATCTGAGGATCTCTCATCTTCCTGGTCACATTGCCCATCTCTTATCTCCCAGCATCTCTGAAATTCTTGCCCAGATATTTTAAGCATTTTTGAAAGCCACTATAAACTCCTTCATTCTCCTCTAACAAAAGTGTTTCTGTTTTATCTATGAAACTGCACATTCAATCGTTCATTCAAGGGACCCCCAATTTGTATTTTGTGTGATTAGCACAGTCCATTCATTTATTTTCCGACATTAAATTACTGATGATCTGTGTTCACATTTGTAAAATATGGGTAATACTGTTCAGTTCATATGCATACTATGAGGAGTAAATCTAAGTAAACTGGGGGACCACTGACCTACAAACAGTTTCTCTGAGTTAAAAAATTGTAACTGCAACTTGTCACTAAAGAGAACCTGATGATAAGACAAAATTAGTGATTTCTTCAGTTCCATGGAAAGAGAAAACCAAACAGGAGCTGCCAACTTCATTCTCCTGGGATTTACAAATGATTCTGACCTGCAGTCCTCACTCTTTGGCCTACTTCTGTCCATGTACCTGGTCACGGTCACAGGCAACCTGACCATCATCCTGGCCATCGTCTCTAATTCCCACCTGCACACACCCATGTACTTCTTCCTCTCCAACCTGGCTCTGGCTGACATTGGTTTCACCTCCACCATCATCCCAAAGGCACTGAGGAACATTCAGACTCACAGCAAAGTCATCTCCTTTGCAGGCTGCATCACACAGATATATTTTTTCATTTTGTTTGGGTGCCAGGACAACTTACTCCTGACAGTAATGGCTTATGACCGCTTTGTGGCCATCTGTCACCCCCTACACTATGTAGTCATCATGAAACCACGGCTCTGTCAGCTCATGGCTCTGGGATCCTGGTTGGTCAGTGTGCTGGGATCCCTGCCAGAAACCATGACCATTTTGAGGCAGTCTTTTTGCACAAACATGGAAATTCCTCACTTTTTCTGTGATCTTACTGAAGTCCTGAAGCTTGCTTGCTCTCAAAAGATCATCAATAACATTGTGGTGTATTCTGTGGCCATTGTCCTGGGTGTTTTCCCTCTTATTGGCATCCTCTTCTCCTATTCTCAGATTTTCTCCTCCATTCTGAAAATGTCATCAGACAGAGGCAAGTACAAAGCCTTTTCCACCTGTGGATCTCACCTTTTGGTGGTCTTCTTGTTTTATGGCACTGGTCTTGCAGTAAACCTCAGTTCTTTAGCCACACTGTCCTCTAGGGTGAATATGATGGCCTCAGTGATGTACACCATGGTCACCCCCATGCTAAACCCCTTCATCTACAGTCTGAGGAACAGGGATATGAAGGTAGCCCTACAGAGAGTCCTCAGGAAGATGGTGCCTCTCAGACAAAGTGTCAATACACCTATCTCATGAGTCACAACATGCAGGATACTGAAGACCAAGGAGCCTATCCTGCCCTCCTCCATCCATAACTAGGAATACCTTTATGTATTTTATAGCTTTATGTATTTTATAGCAACTATTCTTCACCTCATACTTTGGGCTCATTCCTACACAAGGACTGATCATAATGCTACATATTGGACCGCCTGTATCCTATCTAACCAGTATTGTTATTTTGAGTGATTACAACTCAGCTTTTTCTTTTTCAGTTATCTACAGTAAGGATTTGGGCATTTGTACTTTTGTTGATACAAAATACTATTATATGTTGATAGAGTGCAGTGTGATAAATTAAATTCCTGTATGCAATATGGAATGATCTAGTCTAGGTAAGCAGCATTTCCATCTCCCCAAACATTTATTATTTATTTTTACTGGGATGCTTCATTCTTCCCTCTTCGAGTTATCTAAGATTATATAATAAAGTGTTGCTCACTATTATCCTTTACTGTGCAGTAGAACTTTAGAAATCATTTCTCTTATGCAACTGGACTTCACGCTCTCTATCCAGCCTCCTTCGATGCAATGCTCCTCCTCACGCTACCTAACTTCTAGCGAGCCCTCTTCTACTCTTGAATTCTGTGCCATCATCTTCATCCCCTTTCTCACAAGAGCAAGAACCTGAAGTTCTTGCTTTCTGGTTTGTTGATCAATGAAGTCTGGTTAATATGCACCCTCAGATGTGATGGGATGTTTACCTACAGCACTGTGCAAATGCTGACTTGAAAACTCATTTATACAAGTGTTTTCTCAGGTGATGTGAATAAACTAACTTGAAAATTTTCCCTTTATATTGGAGCTACTCTGCTTTCCATCATTCCTCATTTTGGGAGTCTAAGGTATTCAAACAACATGACTCCAGCTCTGGCAAGGGAACCTCTGTGGTCATCAGATCTGGGTGGATGGAGTTGTGCCAGGAGCACTTCCTAGAGGGAGAGATCACATGGAGAGACAAGAAGCCAGAGATGACTGGGGAGGGTCCAATCATGTTCTACTAGCACAACCACTTCCACAAGCTAAAATTGGTATGAAGACTTTGCTAGGTGGTACAATCTGATGAGACCACAATCATGTATGTGCTTGGTGAGGAACCAAAACATTGTTAGGCAGGGAAATATTGTATTTTAATTTTGCTTCCTATTTTATACAGCTTTTCTCACACTGACTAAAAAGATCTGACAATAACTAACAGCACAGAAAGTTTATTTATGCTTGCAGTTTCAGAGGTTCAGTCAGTCTATGGTCAGCCAACTGCACAGCTCTGGACCTGAGATAAGGCCAAATGTCGCAGCAGAAAGATTTGGGAACCAGAAAGCAGAGAGAGCTCCGCTCTGTTGGGAAAAAATATGAAGCCAAGGCATGGCACTTGTGACCTACGTCCTCCAGTCGCACACTGCCTGCCTACAGTTCACATCCAGATAATTCAGAAGGATTGATCCACTGATTAGTTTATAGCTCCAACAATCTGATCATGCCACCTATGAAAATTTTGCAGTGCCCCACATGTGACCTTTGTGGGACAGCACATATTCAAACCATAAAACTTCCTTTGGTCATTAGTGAAGATGACCATCTTCTTGTGGTTTTGTGTTTATTCTTGATTCCTATGTTACTGAAGCAAACTTAGCACCACTGCTCATATTCAGGTGACAAGATGACAATTTGACAGATAAGTGCAATGTGTCATTGTTTCTTTTTATTTATTCTTTCTGTACCATGGGCTCAAATCAAATCCTTAGATCACATAACATTTTATGTATTTTTATTCTGATTTAAAACAATGCATATAACCACATTGCTATGTTGTATAATTCCTAATATGCTCATAATAAGTTCCCAGCTCTGAATTTGTTTCTTTTTTCTTTTATTTCCTGAAATACACTTGCTTAACATGCATGAATCCAACAGTTATGTTCAAATTTCTGCTCCTTTCGTTTTCTTCCATCTTGGTGTATGCTCAGAGTGTTCATCTACACAGTCTTCTAAAGTTCACTACAATTTAAGATCTTTCCTAAAATTTCCTTTTATTGTGATTTTTGCATTTAGAAGGGCATTTAATTTTTTCATTTTTTACAAGATTTTTTTAGTTAGATGAATATGGAGTTACAATTGAGGGGGGATCATTATCGAACAATCAAGAACAAACATATATTTACATAGTTATCCAAGTCTGATGCCATGTCATGGATGCCCCCATTGGATTCCCTGTGATTCCATGATTCCCCCAAAAGAACCCCTGTGTTAAATGAACATCTCATAGAGGTCAGAGATCTCCTTCTGAGATGATTCCCCCATATTCCCTCCCTCCAGTCTCCTACATATCCTTCCTAATCCCTCCCCCAACCTTACCCTTTTCCCTATGCCTCCAGGTATCCTAGGCAATGATCCCCCAGTTTGTGTAAAAATTCATATATTTTGAGGTTGTTATTAGCTTAGCCATCTAACATATTGTTTCCAGATGTATTCTAGCTTCCACAAATGAGAGAAAACATTTGGCCCTTGCATCTCTGAGATTCAGATACTTCACTTAGCATAATTTTGTCCATCTCCATCCATTTGACTGCAAAAGCCATAGTATCGTTTTCTCTAACGGCCAATTAGCGTTCTATTGTATATATGTACCAAAGTTTTTGAATCCACTCTTCAAGTGAGGGGCATCTGGGTTGGTTCCATAGTCTAGCTATAGTAAATTGAGCTGCTATAAACATTGATGAAGCCATGTCTCTATAATATTCTGATTCTAACTCTTTTGGGAAAATACCCAGAAGTGGGATAGCTGAGTAATAAGGTGGTTCCAGCCCTAATTTTTTGAGGAGTCTCCACACTGTTTTCCAGAGTGGCTGAACCAGTCTGCAGTCCCACAGGCCATCCAGCATCTGTTGTTGTTCATATTTTTCATTTTTGCCACTCTAACAGGAATGAGGTGAAATCTCATTGAAGTTTTGATTTGTATTTCTCTTGTTGCTAATGATGTAGAGCATTTTCTCATGCATTTATGGGTTTTTCTGAAATTCCTGTGGTGAAAAGTTTCTTTTTAGATCCATAGCCCATGTATTGATTGGATTATTTGTGACTTTGGTGTTTAGTTTTTTGAGTTCTTTGTATATTCTGGATATACAGCCCCCTGTCTGAGGTGTAGCAGGCAAAGATTTTCTCCCATTCTGTTGGTTCTCTCTTGACACTGTTGATTAACTCTTTAGCTGTGCAAAAGTTCATCCCATTCATTTATTCTTGACTTTACTGCTTGCACTATGGGAGTTTTGTTAAAGAAGGTGCCGCCAACTCCTATGTCCTGTAGTGTTGATCCTACACTTTTTCTAGTAAATTTAAAGTTGCGGGTTTAATTTCCAGTTCTTTGAAACATTTTGATTTAATTTTTGTGCAGAGCAAAAGGTAAGGATCCAGCTTCAGTTGTCTACATGTGGCTGTCCAATTTGTCCAACACCATTTGTTGAACAGGCTCTTTCTTCCACACGATGTTTTTGCTCCCTTTATCAAATATCAAGTAGTTAAAGATATGGGGTTCATCTCAGAATCTTCTATTCTATTCCATTGGTCTTCAGATCTGTTTTGATACCAATACCATGCTATTATTACTACTATGGCCCTGTAGTATAATTTCAGGTCAGGGATTGTGATACCCCCTATTTCTTTCTTCCTGCAGAGTAATGTTTTGGCTAATCTGGGTCTTCTGTTATTCCATACGAACTTGAGATTTGTTTTTTCTATATCCATGAAGAATGCCATTGGTATCTTGATGGGGATTGCATTAAATCTGTATAGGGCTTTGGGTAGAATGGACATTTTTATTATATTTATTCTGCCTAATCATGAGCATGGAATCTACTCAGGTCTTCTGAAATTTCTTTTTTTAGTGTTTGGTAGTTTTTGTTGTAGAGGTCCTTATTATCCTCTGTAAGGTTGATACCCAAGTATTTCATTTTTTTGGAGAGATGGTGAATGGGAGAGATTTCCTAATTTCTTCTTCTGAGGATATGTTGCTGGAATAAAGGAAAGCTAGTGACTTACTGGTATTGATCTCATAATCAGCCACTTTGCTGAAATTGCTTATAAGCACTAGGAGTTTTCTGATCAAACGTATTGGGTCTTCTAGGTATAGAATCATGTCATCAGCAAATAGAGATAACTTAGCTTCCTCTTTTCCTATATGAATACCTTTGATTTCCTTGTCATGCCTAATAGTTCTGGCAAGAGTTTGAAGGACTATATTGAATAACAGTGGTGAAAGTGGACAACCTTGTCTTGTTCCTGAATTCAGTGGAAATGCTTTCAGTCTTTATCCATTGAGGATAATGTTGACTATGGGTCTGTCAAATGGATCTGACATAAAGTATCTTCCCTTGATCCCTATCTTTTCCAGAGTTTTGAGTATAGTGTGGTGTTGAATTTTATCAAATGCCTTCTCTGCATCAATTGGGATGAATATATGATTTTTGTTTTTAGTTCTGTTTATGTGGTGAATTACATTTATTGATTTGCATATGTTGAACCAGCCTTGTTTTGCTGGAATGAAGCCCACTTGATCATGATGTATTCGCTTTTTAATGTGCTTTTGTATCTGATTAATTACAATTTTATTAAGGATTTTTGTATCTATGTTCATCAGGGATATTGGTCTGAAGTTTTCTTTTCTTGACATGTCTTTGTTGGATTTTGGTATCAGTGTAATATTCACTTCATAAATAGTGTTTGGGGTGTTCCCACTCTACCAACTTCATTGAAGAACTTGTAGAGGATTGGTGTTAGCTCTTCTGTGAAGGTTTGGTAGAATTCAGCCTTATATCCATCGGTCCTGGGCTTTTTTTTTTTTTTTTTTTTTTGGAAGAGCTTTGATTGCAGTTTCGATTTCACTATCCGTGATAGTTTGGTTTAGATTTTCAATGTCCTCCTGTGTTAATGAGAGGATGTTGTATGTGTCCAAGTACCTGTCCATGTTATCCAGATTATCAAACTTGGCAGAGTATAAATTTTCAAAATAGGTTCTGATAATCTTCTAGATTTTGGTTGAGTCTGTGGTGATATCACCATTTTCATCTTTGATTTTGTTGATTTGCTTCACTTTGTTCTTCCTTTTAGTGAGATTGGCAAGGGATCTGTATGATCTTCTTTATTTTTTTCAAAGAACCAATTCTTTGTTTTGTTAATAATTTGAATTGGGTTTTTTTGTTCTCAATTTTGTTGATTTCAGCTCTGATTTTAGTTATTTCTTGTGTTCTATTAGCTTTGGGATTGGATTGTTCCTCTTTTTATAGGCATTTGAGTTGTAGCATAAGGTTGTTTACCTGGGCTCTTTCTAGATTTTTGATGTATGCACTCAGTGCTATAATTTACCTCTTAAGAATGCCTTCATACTGTCCCAGAGATTTTGGTATGTTGTTTCCTCATTCTCATTCAATTCCAAGAACTTCTTAATTTCTCTTCTCATTGCCTCTCTTATCCATCCTTCATTTAAGAGGGAATTATTCAATTTCCAAGTATTTGAGTAGGTTCCATTGTTTCTCTTATTGTTGATTGCTAAGATCATAGCATTGTGGTCTGACAGAATACATGGGATTATATCCACTTTTTTGTATTTGTTAAGATTACCTCAGTGAACTTGAATGTGGTCTATTTTAGAGAAGAATCCATGAGCCGCTGAGAAGAAGGTAAATTCAGCTGCCGTAGGATGGAATATTCTGTAGATGTCTGTTAAGCCCAATTGATTAATAGAGTTGTTCAGATTGTAGATGTCTTTATTGATCTTTTGTTTTGATGATTTGTCTAGTGTTGATAGTGGTGTGTTGAAGTCCGCCAAAATTATTGTGTTGACATCAATGAGGGGATTAATGTTCTTAAGTATTTTTTCCATATATTTGAGAGGGTTGTAATTGGGGGCATAAATATTAATTATTATTATGTCTTCTTTGTGAACTGTCCCTTTTAGTATGATAAAGTGACCCTCTTTGTCCTTTCTGACTAGTTTTAGTTGGAAATTAATTTAATCAGAAATTAGGATTGTCAAGCCAGCTTGCTTTTTTGGGCCACAATCCTGGTAGACATTTTGCCCACCTTTCACTTTCAGTCTGCGTCTATTTTTGAGTGTTAATTGTGTCTCCTGTAAACAACATATTGTTGGATTTTGTTTTTTGATCCAGTGAGTCAGTCTGCATCTTTTAATTGGGTCATTGAGACCATTCACATTCAGAGTTAGAATAGATATGGGAGGCTGAGCCTTAGGCTTTGTGACTATTACAGAGTTTTGAGTCATCTTGGAAGTCATTTTGTTTGTGATGTGGTTATTGACTCACTTTTGTTTAAGGGTATTATTAGCATTTTCTTCTGAATGGAGAATATCCTTGATAATATTCTGTAGTGCAGGATTTGTGTTCATGTATCTTGCTAACTTGAATTTATCATTGAAGTGTTTAATTTCCCCATCACATTTAAAGCTGAGCTTTGCAGGGTATATTTTTGGCTGGAAATTCTTGTTTTTCAAAACTTGAAAATTTTGTTCCAAGCTCTTCAGGCCTTTATTTTTTGCTCTGAAAAATCCATAGCTATCCGAATTGGATCTGAATGTGATTTGGGGCTTTTCTATAGGTGCTTTTAGAATTCTCTATTTTCTCTGTTATTCATTTTGTAAATGTTATGTCTTGGTGAATTTCTCATTTGATTAGGCTGGTTTGGTGTTTTATGAGCTTCCCATGTCAGTAAAAACTAAATTAATTATAAATTGAGTTAGGAAATATTTGGCTCAAAATACGCCATGCCTGAAGGAAATACTTAATATTGGAAAACTTTTCCCCTCATTTAGCGGATTATTCATACTGGAAATTACAGACTAATTTAATTTAAATTTCATTGTTTGCGTTGAAAGAAAATAAATGATTTTTCCTCACTTGTGTTAAGTTTCTATCACTGTAAAAAAAAATACCTCATGAAAACATCTTCAAGAAGGAAGGATTTATTTTGGTTCATGGTTTCAGAGATCTCAAGCTATGGTTGATTGGCTCCATTCCTATGAGCTGTGGTAGAGCAGACCATCACGGTGAAGGTGCAATAGATCAGAGCTGCTCACCGAAACGTGGTTGGGAAGCGGAGTGAGAGAGAAAGGTGCTGGGGATAAGAAATAATCCTCCAGAGCATACCCCCAGTCCTACTTTCTCCTGGTAGGCCCCACCTTCTAAAGTTTCCAAGGCCTTCCCATAACGTGGTCAGCTGTGAACCCATCACTGGATTAATCCACTGATGAAGTTAGAGCTCTCAAAATCCAATCATTCCCCCAAAGCCTTGTCTCTGAAAGTTACTGCACTGGGAACCAAGTCTTCACCACATGAAACTGGGGGATATTTCAGATCTGAACTACAACATTAATAAAAGGTTGGTACTCTCAGAGTAACATTTAGAGAAAATACTTTTTTTGACTTATCAAGGCAACATTGGTTTCATAATTAACAATGAAAACTACAGAGGGAAGACCTTTGACACAGAAATTAAGGTCCAGAAATGTGTGTCAGTAATTGAAGTTGTTCATGAATAAAATTCATGTTATGTTGAGTTGATAATAGGAGGTTTTCCTTTATCTCATTCATTAAACTAAACCAAGT
>PVKS010023368.1:0-32499 GCA_004027875.1 Aplodontia rufa
TCTGAGCTTGGGAGACTTCACTAAGCATAATTCTATCCATCTCCATCCATTTGATTTCAAAAGCCATAATATCGTCCTCTCTAATGGCTGAGTAGTATTCCATAGTATATATGTACCAAAGCTTTTGTATCCACTCGTCAAGTGAGGGGCATCTGGGTTGGTTCCATAATCTAGCTATAGCAAATTGAGCTGCTAAAAACATTGATGAAGCCACATCGCTGATTCTGTCTTTTGGGAAGATTCCCAGGAGTGGGATAGCTGGGTCGTAAGGTGGTTCCATCCTTAATTTTTTGAGGATTCTCCATACAGCTTTCCATAGTGGCTGAACCAGTTTGCAGTTGGTGGGTATCTTTTTGGACAGCACAAATAGAGAACATTTTCATCATCATGGAAAGTTCTGTTGGACAGTGCTGACTTACACTGTCACATTGTGAGTATTATACCACACCCAGGCCATGTCTAATCTAATTTGAATCCGTGCAGTTTAATAATCCTTTACTTTTAATTGAAATAGACATCTGTTTTATCTTTTTAGGAAATTAAAGATATTAAATAGACTATCAGTCTTTTATTGTTAGAATAATATTGAGCTAATTTTGTATGATAGTATGTCTTAAAGCTTGGAAATTGTATTGCAGGGAATACCTGGAGATAGAGAAAGTCAAGCTGTGGTTGAACCTGCTCAAGCAGCTGGTACTGGGGCTCCTCAGTCTTCAGCAGTGGCTGCAGCTGCAGCAACTACAACAGCAACCACTACAACAGCAAGTTCTGGAGGTAAAGTGGAATCTCTTGGATAGGGAAGAAATGGTTATCACTGTAAATTTTTTAATCTGAAATAGTTCAGAGATGGGATTCATTCTCGAATCATTTGGATAAGTTCTCTATTCATTGAAGAGGGATCCGAAAAGATATTCTTGCTTGTGTGACACATCAATGCTGTAGTTTTACAAAAGTGCATATTCTGTTTAGTTCATTCTAAGGAAAAAATGCTTCCCAATTTGCATTTATGTGTTATGCTGTTATATTCCGAAGCCATTCAAAATGGTTGACTCACCTTGTTACAGAATCTTAGTAGTTATTCTACAGCTTAGGAAATGAAACCCTGAGTGATTTAAAATCTTTACTATGTAAGAGTAGAACAAAGCTCGAATTCAGGTCTCCTTACTGGTCAGTATCCACACTTCTTTTGCCATAAATCTGAGTTCAGAGCAAAGTCTGGAGCCTGTGGTACAATTTAGTCAGTGTTCTTCACTCTTGTTCTGTTTCTTTGCTCTCATTGTGGAAGTAAGCTCTGGTCAACAAAAAAATCCCTTAAGTGCTTTGTGTACGGTCTCTATTAAAACTCCTAATCTACAAATGTGAAATTCTTAACTTTAAGTACTAAATATTTTCTCATTTTGGCTTAGCATTTCTCAGGAATCCAAGTTCAGATTGTGTTTTTTAAGGATTTTTGGTTATACAGTCAAGTGCTTGCTATATATCATTTTCATTTAACACCAATGGTACCATGAGATTGCATTGCCTAGTGATATCATAGCTGCTTTGTTTTGCATAAGTACAGTCTGTGATGTTCATACAGAATCACCTACCAACACATTTCTCAGAATGTGTACCTGTTCTTACGTTTTTGTTAGTTTTAATATATATTTTTCCTAGGAACTTTTGAACAAATTTTAATAATTTTTATTTTAAGTAAACACATGCAGGGCACAGATTTTTAGGGTTTTTGTTTGTTTTTGTTTTTGTTTTTTTTGTAATAGTGCCCAAGGATATTATGGGAAAGTTTAGTTCCTGGTGATCTGTACTCTCTGTTTTTGCTCATAGGAATAATTTCTGCAGTAAAAGATTTGCACACTGATAAAATTTGAAGATTTTGTCATTCATTTTATTTTATCTGAGAATTTATTTTTTACTTGATAGCATATATAAATGATTTAACCAACTCTCTTTTATACATATTTATTGCTTTTATTTTAAAACGTTTCAGGGCATCCCCTTGAATTTTTACGGAATCAGCCTCAGTTCCAACAGATGAGACAAATTATTCAACAGAATCCTTCCCTGCTTCCAGCATTGCTACAACAGATAGGTCGAGAGAATCCTCAGTTACTGCAGGTGATTATTTAATTGGTGTTAATTTGGAAAGTGAGTTTAGAGTATACTCCATTTTGAAAAAAAATCCATGAATTTGAATATCCACTTCACTGAGAATGGTTAGATCCAAACTACACTCAGTTAAAAAAAAAAAATCATGGTCTTTTATTTAAGTGTATTGAAAAGGAGTGGAGATGTAGAAGTTGGATTAATTCGCTTTTTATAAGTTTATTGCCATAGGGGTACTAGGTCTTAGGAAAACGTAGCTGTGGGTTTATTTAATATATTTGAATTTTGTGCTGAATTATACTGCCTTTCTGTGTCAAAGAATAAATTATATATACAGATATAAATCTGTCTCTCTTTACAATCCCACAGTAGTTTTATTTCTTTTTTTAATTTTTATTTTTTGAGGTCCTAGGGATTGAACTAAGGCTTCACACATGCTAGACAAATACTTTACTAGTGGGCACAAAGCTTTTGTTAAATTTTATTTTGAGATGGGATTCTCACTAAATTGCTGAGGCGGACATGAAACTTGAGATCATCCTACCTCAGCCTCCCAAGTAGCTGAAATTATAGACATGTATCATTCCATGCATCCAGCCCCCACAACTTTCAACATTGATTTTATTGGAGGGACATTTATCAAAGACAATTTGAATTCTCTTCACTATTTACCTTACACAAAAGTACTGAATTTCTTTAAGAATACTATGTGAGAAATTACCCTAGAATGTTGCAGTTCCAAAGTTATAGCTTTTTCTCTTACTTATATTTAGAATTGCTGTTTTGCTGAAGATACATAATATCAGTGTATTGTTTTCCTCTGTCCTTCAAATCACCACAGCAAATTAGCCAACACCAGGAACATTTTATTCAGATGTTAAATGAACCAGTTCAAGAAGCTGGGGGTCAAGGAGGAGGAGGTGGAGGTGGCAGTGGAGGAATTGCAGAAGCTGGAAGTGGGCATATGAACTACATTCAAGTAACACCTCAGGAAAAAGAAGCTATAGAAAGGGTGAGTGTCCCTAAAAGTAAAAGCCCTAATCACAGCATCTACATTTCAGATGCTCTGTCGTCACTCAGTATGCACTACTGGGCAGAACACATCTAGAGCATTTCCAGTCACTGTAGAGAATTCTGTTGCATAGAGCCTAGCCCTGGGGATTGCTCCCCCACCTTGTCCTTTATGAAGCCACAGGACTAGAAGTTTCTTTCATGCATAAAATTGTATATTAATAAATTAAAATTTTCATTGACATTTTAAAATTCAAGGAAAAATCTTATCCAATTCTAAATTATCTATGTTTCAAATTTTCACTTTTAGCACTAAAATATAAAATGTGAAGTACATAAGAGTTGTGTGCAGTATACATCATATCCAAGCTGTCCTGATTTTCTTTTGTGTCCTTTTTCTTTGCACTGGTTGACCAGTACAGATCATGGCACCATAGTGACTTGATTTTTATGATACGGAGATTAGTTGTTCATTGTTCTCTCATTTTCAGTATTTGTAAAGAGGTAATCATCATACTTGCCCTGTCTTACCTTACCAACTGTTTTGAGGTGTAAGTCAGATAAAGCATTATAACTTAATAAACATTATTATTATTACAAATTATTATTGTCCAGATGACAATAATAATAGTTTCTCCTTATTTGTTATGCACAAAAATGTTCAGGGTTTGCAGTTAGGTGTTCTAGACTTTTTTTTTTTTTTCTCCCAGAACTGGGGACAACCTTGTGTAACTAAGGTACACACACAGACCTTTTAATTTCTTTGTATTGAGACAGTCTCACTGACCTTGAACTGGTGGTCAGCTGGGATTACAGGTACGAGCCATTGCGTTCTGCTAAGATATTTTAATTTATGTCTTGAGCTAATGCCTGTTTCCCCTTAAGTAGCACGATTGAGTAAACAGGACTTGCCCAGATTATTTTATGGCAACTTTTTTGATTTTAAGGATTATTGGTTTCTGATTTCAGTGTTAGAAGGTTTGGGGGTTTTTTTGTTTTTCATTTCTCTAATTTTGCTTGTGCTTTTGAGAGACAGCTTCCTAACCCAAGGTAAAATGGTTTACTCCTGTCTTTTCTCCCAAGTATTTGTAGCTTTAACATTTCCATTTATGCTCCATTTTGAGTTACTTTTTGAATATGGTCTCAGTTGTGGGTATTGACCTTCATTCTTTTGCATATGGATGTCTAGTTACCCACACACCATTTGTTGGGAGAATAGTTCTTTCCCAATTTCATTGCTTTGGCTCTCTTTCAAAATCTGTTGACCACAAATGTCAGGTTTCTTCCTGGTTCTTAGTTCTGTTCCATTGATCTCTGTATTTATTCTTAATGCCGTTACTCTTAATTACGTGGCTTTCTAGTAAGTTTTGAAACGGGCAAGTGTTGAGTGCTCTTATTTTGTTGTTGCTTCCAAAGATTATTTTGGTTATTCTGGATCCCTTGCATTTGTTTCTATTTATATCTTACTTTACTTTATGTAATAGGGATTGAACCCTGGGGCACTCAGCTGCTGAGCCACTTCCCCAAGCCCTTTTTTATTTTTAAAATAGGGTCTCACTGAGTCGCTTAAGGCCTAGCTGAGTTGCTGAGACTGGCTTTGAACTTGAGATCCTCTGCTTCTGCCTTCTGAGCTGCTGAGATTATAGGCATGCTCCTGGCTTTGTTTTTTTATTGTTGTTGGGGGGTTTTTTTTGTTTGTTTGTTTGTTTGTTTTTGGGGGGTTTTTTTAGTACCAAGGAATGAACCCAGAGGTGCTTAACCTCTGAGCCAAATCCCCAGCCCTTTTATATTTTATTTTGAGACAGGGTTTTGCTAAATTGCTGAGACTGGCTTTGAATTTGCTGTCCTCCTGCCTCAGCCTCCCAAGTCTCTGGGATTATAGGCATGCAGCTTGGCAGCAAGTTTCTGTTTTAGTTTTACTACCAGCTTGTCCAATTTCTGTCACAAAAAAACAAATAAAGCTACGCTGGTTGAATTGAATAGGAATTGTGTTTATGTTGATCTTGGAGGTGAATTTGAAATGTATTGCCTTGATAATCTTGTCTTACCAACTCATGAACATGGAATCTTTCCACTTGTTTTCTGTAATATTTTTTATTGGTGTTCTATAGATGTTCAGTGTTTTGTACTCTCTCTGTCTCTCTCTCTCTCTTTCTCTTTTCTTCAGTACTGGGTATTGAACTCGGGTGGTTTGCCACTGAGCTACACCCCCAGCTCTTTTCATTTTTTTTTTTAATCTTGCTAAGTTGCCCAGGCTGGCCTCAAAGTTGTGATCCTTCTACCTCAACCTCCTGAGTTACTGGGATTACAGACGTGTGGACCCATGACTGGCAGAAATACAGTTTGATTTTATACGTTGATCTTATATTTTAAAATGTTCCTGAACTCATTTATTAGTTCTAATAATTTGTATGCATTTTCCTTGGGATTTTCTATATGCAAGGTCATAAGTCTGTGTATAGAGAGATACTCTTTCTTTTCCAAAATAAATACCTACCTTTTTTTCCTTATCTAATTGTTCTCCCTCTCAGCCTCCAATATATTATTGAGTAGAAGTAAAAAGAGCCAACATTCTTGTCTTTTATTTGATCTTATGGTGGTATTGAAGTCACCACTTGTTGTTGAACTGTCAGTTCCCCCTTTTTTCCCCCCTTTTCACTGCTTCCGCTTTTTGTTTGAGGTATTTTGGGGCTCTCTTGTTACATATGTTTGTAATTGTTTTGTCTTCCTAGCCCTTTTATCATAAATTTTTCTTTGTCTCTAGGCCATCTTTATCTCTTTTTTTTTTTTTATCAGATGAATGTGGAGTTACAGTTGAGGGGAAAACATTATCAAACATTCAAGAACACATGTATATATTCTTAAGTTATCCAAGGCTAATGCCATGTCATGGATGCCCAGCTTGGGTTCCCCATGTTGCTGTTTCCCCCAGAAGACCCCCTGAGTTAAATGGACATCTCATGGAGGTCAGAGATCTCCTTCTGAGATGATTCCCCCATATTTCCACCCTCCAGTCTCCTAGATATTCTTCCTAAGCCCTCCCCACACCCTGTCCCCCACCCTACGCCCCCAGGTGTACTAGGCAGTCATCCCCCTGTTGGTTAAGATTCATACAATTTGAGGTTGTTATTAGCTTAGCCATCTAACATACTGCTTCTCAATGAATTCTAACTTCCACAGATGAGAGAAACCATTCGGAGGCCACCTTTATCTTAAGAATCTATCCTAACAGTATAAGCAGTTCTCTTTTGGTTATTATCTACTTCTTATATATTTTTTCCATTCTTTTATTTTCAATATTCTTGTGTATTTTCAGTCTAAAATTTATCTCCATTAGAAGCATGTAGTCCATTTATGCTCTTTTGACTGATTTGCCTTTATTTCAGCTATCTTAGCTATAATCCGGACAAGATTTAGATAACATCCTGTTTTTTAATTTGTTCTCCTTTCATGGCTGAATAGATATTGGTACTGAATTGGGATTTTTGCCTAGTTCTTATAAGTCATTTTTAAGTATAGTCTAACTTAGGGTGATTGAGACAGTTGAGGAAAGTGCTCGGAAATAGCATTGGCCTGGCAAATAATAGTACTTAATGAATTAGAATTACCTTGAGTGTTTAAAAGCCTTTCAGAAGTAGTGTATATTGAATCACAGATGATTTTTTTTAAATAGACTAGGTAAAGGAAATAACGTAGCTGGTATCACCATTTAAAATTATTGTGAGCAGTTAAAAATAGGCCACCATATATCTTGATTTCAAAATAATTGGTCATCTGATTTTCTAGTATGAAAGTACTTATTCTGTACTTCAGGAAATTGAGAGTGACTTTGATCCAAATGAAAGACATAAGTTACTTTAACAAAGAAAATTTTTACTCTTAGAAATAGTCAAGTCTCTCCAAGTGCTCTTATCCTTATCTCCCCCTTAAAATACTAAAAGCCATTTGATTTACAAATTATTTTGGGATTGATTATTTTAAAGCTGTATGTACTAGCTTCTAGTTTAGTGTTAGTGCCAAAGAATGTTTGCATAATACGTAGCCGTTGGGTTGGACTATGAATCCAAATTCAGATAGGATTGAATTCATGTAAAATTCTCAAGTGTTTTTATTTTGGGTATTATGTTTTGAAGTAATGATCTGTCAGAGTGCTGTAATTGGTGGGTTGCACTTATTGTTTTCTTCTTTTCTTCTAGTTAAAGGCATTAGGATTTCCTGAAGGACTTGTGATACAAGCATATTTTGCTTGTGAGAAGAATGAGAATTTGGCTGCCAATTTTCTTCTACAGCAGAACTTTGATGAAGATTGAAAGGGACGTTTTTGTATCTCATACTTCACACCAGTGCATTACACTAACTTTGTTCACTGGATTGTCTGGGATGACTTGGGCTCATATCCACAGTACTTGGTATACGGTAGTAGATTGTTGGGGTGGGGAGGGAGGGATCTAGAATATTGGGCAGGGATAAATACAGTGCATGTCTGCTTCTGTTAGCAGATGCCGCAAATCCACACAGTGTGTAAAATATTATACAACCAAAAATCAGCTTTTGCAGGTCTTTATTTCTTCTATAAAACAGTAGGTACCTTTTCCTAGGTTTCACTCTTTTTAGTGTACTAGATCCAGAAATTTAGTGTAATGCCCTGCTTTATATTTCTTTGACCTAATATTGGTTTCTGAAAGGATCTTTGCTACCTAGAATTTACAGTCTCTATTTCATGGCAACACTGGATAATGCTTTTTAAAATTGAAAAAAAAATTTTTTTTTTTG
Organism: Aplodontia rufa; assembly: GCA_004027875.1. Taxonomy (NCBI): domain Eukaryota; kingdom Metazoa; phylum Chordata; class Mammalia; order Rodentia; family Aplodontiidae; genus Aplodontia; species Aplodontia rufa. Next base: position 7,888 of record PVKS010023368.1, read on the forward strand.
GAGCAACTGTAAACAGAAATGCCAAATTATTGATGGTTATTGTTGCTGCTTCACATAAAGTCTAAAATTAATGTATAAGGAAGCCCATTCTTTCATCTTAAATACTTGGGATAGGGGTGGGAAGAGAGGGAACTTTTTCTTAAATTGAAAATAATTACTGCTATTTTAAAATTTCTTGATCATTGAATGTGAGACCTTCAAACATGATTTGAGAAGCTGTACAAGTATAGGCAGAGTTATTTTCCTGTTTACATTTTTTGTTTGTTTTGGGGAAAAATTAGTAGGTGTCTAATTACTGTTTACTTCATTGTTATATTGCAGTAAAAGATTTAAAACAACCATTGCATGTTTGCTTTTGATGTATCTCTTTGTGAAATTAGCACTTTTGGGGCCAATGGAGAAATGCAGCATTCACTCTTCCCCTTTCCTTAGCAGAAATGTGTTTTTCAGCAAGTCGTGAGTCAAACCTGCTGTCTTTTTATTTTTTTAACCCACAACATGCTGAATCAGTTCAGAAATAATGCAAATGTTTCAAAACTGGGTTTCTGATATTTGTAAATGTTTTTCCTTATTAGATAAGAATATATTACCATTAAAGTCATTAGCATTATATTGTTTTCAAAAAGAGGAGATGGACAGAACTATAATCCAGCATCTTTTACTGCGTTGAAAGACTGGCAAATTCTTTTGGAAGGGTTGGGAGACATATCTGGAAAAGTACTTTGGAAAATATACAATCAAGATAACTCATGGTATATTAAAAGAAAAACCTTAATAGCAATGTTGGCTTTTATTTGGAATTTTTTTCATCTCGGTTTTTTCTTTGAAATCTCCTTCATTGACATTGATACTTGATCAGAAAGGGGCAGATATCTACTTGTTCGGTTTATCGAATCTATTTTCCTGAATATAAACAAGACTATTTAAAGAAATAATATTTTTTCCTACCATCTGTAAGAAAGAAGATGAATTTGCACAGACTTCTCTCCCTGCATAATCTACTGCACAGTTTGGTGTTGACTCTTTTAAGCTCTTACATCATGCACTCATATCCTATCTTATGAAAATAAATGAAACCGTGATTTTCCTTCACAATGTACCATGTTTAATTTTCCTGTGTTTATTCCCTAAGCGTGATAGGCTTTTGGACTTTGTTTTATCTGTATATTTTATAATGGATCATGCATAATGTCTCAGGAGAATAAAACAAAAGATTCATAAATATGTTTATCTTTCAAGGCAAAATAATGAGTTTGGAAGAGGGGCTCACATTTCTGGTTGGGTAATGAAATGCTGTCGTTTATTTTAGGACTCTGCTACCTTGTTGTTGAAAGGATAGTAAAAACTGTCAACAGGGGGGAGAAACAACAGCCAGTTCTTCCCTCTGGAAAGTGACAGCAGAAGTTGGAGGCATGGAGCTTTATCCTTGGACAACTATACTACAGATAGGAGGATTAATTACTGGAAGACAGCTCAGGCCGAGTTTTGGCCATTCTTTACATTACTTGTTTACCTGCTTCTTAAAAAATCAGCTGAAATGCCATAAGTGAAATAGGCTTTTTGTGCCTTTTACTCTTACTGTTTAATTTACAAATAGTTTTGGTAAATCTCTTAATGTTAAGTGGCTATTTGATTTTGGAAATTTGCATTTGAGGTATGTTGTCAGCTATTTCTTGAATACTTCTATTGTTTAGCTGCTCTATGGAAAATGTGAGGAGGTCTGAGTTTATATTTGTAAAATTCTTTTGCCATCTGATCAAATATTTTTCATTGTTTAAAAATAATGAAGTTTTCCATCATATGATTTTTTTTCCTGTACCAGATGGCTAGGATTCTAGAGAATTGATTATAAAATATTTTCAATACATCCAATATTGCATTTCTCATTTTTTAAATGATTCTCATAGAATCTTAGATTGAAAGTTGACAATACCCCTGTCACCAATACTTGTATTTTATTCAGTAATTGGCGAGTGTACCATTTAGATGGCTAGGCATAATTTTATTGGGTTTCCTGATTCTTTTTTCACCCAACACATCAACAAAGAGGTGGGATACTTGATGGGGATATAATTCATGGTGCATGAGGGCTGCTAGACACTGCACTAAAATTCCCTTTTTTCCCATACTGCTTCTAGCAGAGAGGCTAAGCTGCTGTAAAATTAAGCCAAATTCTAAAGAATGAGTAATTCTGACCAGATCTCTTCTACTGATTTCCCTAAACATGAGCAAGGTTTGGCTACTACATATCATCTTTCCCTGGCTATTTTCCACTTTGTTCTGCTAAGCCAGAGGCTGGCTAGCTAGAGCCACATGAGCCAGCTTGGGCTTCACCACCTGTGCAGTCTTGAGCTAAGAATGTTCTGTTCTTAAGTGGTGTTTCAAAGAAATAATTTTATCACATGAAAATTTATTATTCACATTTCAATGTCTATAGTTTTATTGAACCAGTTATGCTCATTTTTTTTAAGAGAGGGACAGTGAGAGAGAAAGATAGAATCAAGTTTATTTAGTTTTTTATGTGACTTTCATTGCTCCGACACTTCATTCTGTACGTGGTGCTGAGGTTTGAACTCCTGTCCTTGCACATGCCAGGCAAGCGCCGTAACCTCTGAGCTACTGCTCCAGCCCCACGTAGGCTCATTTGTTTACATTTTGTTTATAGCTACTTTCATACTACAAAGGTTTGCTGTTGAATACTGAAACAGATGCTGGCCTTTCACAACCTAAATATAAACCCTAGCTGGTCCATTTTACAGAATCTTTGCCAGCCCTGTTCTAAACTGACTAGACTGTTGTATGTTAGATTAATGTTTTTATTCCTTTCTTGGACTCCTGACCTCAGGTTTCCACTTTAGTTTTATTTCCATGTGACTATCACAACTTTCCAGAGGAGCTGCATTGGCTCCATCATCTCCGCTCCGAAGGATTCGTGCCTGATGTGCTAGTGTCCACTACTTTGAGATTACTCCTCAACATTGCTGTCTACTTCTAATTCTAGTAAGGTGACCTTCTGCACTGAACACGCTGTCAGAAGCACCTGGCATAGAGAAGTTGGATTAATGCATATGAGAATCCTTGGGAGCGGCCCCTGTGGAAGAAGAATAGATGGAACCCTAGAGGGAGGAAGATGACAGTGGCCGTATTTGGACAGCAGAGTCACTACCAGGACTGTGGGTGTAGTTGGGGGATAAGAAGGACAGTGACCAGAAGTCGGCAACAAAAGCTTGGATTTGACAGGAAGAAGGATTGTCATTGTTCAGCATCCATAGGGGATTGGGCCTGGGATCTCCCCAACCTGGAGGATACCCAAACCTGTAGGTGCTCACTCCCCTTATGTAAAACAGCATTGCATGTAACCTGTGTACAACCTTTGTATCCATAGAATTCACCTCAAGGTTACTTAACAGTACCTTATAAATGCTGAGTTACGTAATTTAGGGATGACAAAGTCTGTACAGGTTTAGTATAGATGCAATTCCTTAGAAGGTTTTTGTTTTGCTGCTGGTGGTTGAATCCATGGCTGTGGAACCTCACAAATCCAGAGGGCTATCATACTTTACATGATGGAAAGATTAGGAAGCTCTGTCCTATACATTCTTTTTTTAAGAGAGGGACAGTAAGATAATCAATTTTATTTGTTTTTTCATGTGTTCTTCATTGCTCTGACACTGCTGTGTACGTGGTTCTGAGGTTTGAACCTGCTTCCTTGTACATGCCAGGCAAGTGCTGTAACCACCAAGTCATCACTCCAGCCCCTATCTTACACTTTTATTAGCTCTCTAGATGGGATTTTGTGTAAGATGGAGTTCTCCAGAAAAAAAAAAAATAGGTTAACTTATTGGTAGTGGTATGAGATGATGGAATTGGCTCATGATTCCACAGGCCTAGAAGTCCCACCATATGTTGACTGCAAGCCGGAGAAGCAGAAGGCCCGTGGTGTGATTCGGTCCAAGGCCAAAGGCCTAAAAAGACTGGGTGGGGGGTACCCGGTATGTAAAGAGAGGGAACTGGGAGTGCCAGTAGCCAAGAGCAAAAGATGTCTGGCTCAAGAAAGCAAATGGCCCAATCAGATTGGCATCTTAAAGGGATGTGCCATAGAGATACTGGGTTAGGTGATTGACAGCTTCCACCTCTATACCCAAAGTCCAGAATTGTCTCAAAACTGCTTTTAAGATGTTTGATTGTAGAATTGTAAAAGCTGTGTGTTTTGCACTTAATAGCATATTAGTGGAACACAATATGTTTAAAATTAATCGAAAAATTACTGAGAATGAATATTTGATGGTGAGACAATACGTTAGAACAATTTAGTAGGAGTTGGGGTTTAATTTATTGAATGACTTCATGAGGACAAGTGAATTTTAAATTTCTTAGCATTTTAGTCTACAGTATTTCAGGGTGTTTTTTTTTTCTCCAAATTTCTTTTTGTTAGGTTTGCTTCTGTTTGTTTGATAGCATTTTGATTGATCTTATAGTCCAATGCTGAGGAAGTAAATGACCCAAAAGCAAAGTTAAATATTCTCACCAATGTGTTACTTGTTACTTTAACTGCAGAATTTTTGCACTCTTTTTTATCTGTTGTAGTTCAATGTGGTTTTATGACTACACCATATTTGCAAAGAGCATTAGCAGTTTTTCCATTCTTAGACTATTTGGCAGGAGGCGGGTATTGAGGATTGAACCCAGGGGTGCCCTACCATTACTGAGCTCTATCCCCAGACTTTTTAGTTTTTGTTTTGAGACAGGGTCTCTCACTTAAGTTGCCTAGGGCCTCACTAAGTTGCCGGGTTGCCTTGAATTTGTGATCCTCCTGCCTCAGCCTCCTGGAGTTACTGAGCCATCTTTGTGCTATTTTAAACTTAGGAAAAAGTCACAGGAACTTTACAGAGAGCTCCATTCACTCCACCACCCTCTTAGTGAGGCCTTTAAATTTTTCAATTGCCTTGCTAATGTCGACGGTAGCAAAAGGATCTACTTTAGTTAACACACTGCATGTAGTCCCACTTAGTCCTTCAGCCCAGACACTTTCCCCGATCTTCATGACCATAACATTTTTTAATATGAGCATAGTTGCCATGGAACATCCCTCAGGCCATGTTAGGTGGTGGTCCTCAGCACTGGACTCAGCTGTGCACTTGGAAGACGTGGAGAACCACTGCTGGGCTCCTCACCACGTCTTGTGAGGTGGCGCTGACAGTGCCAATTTGTCCCATCACTGCTTAGTAAGCTTCACTGGAAGACTATTGTATTTAGCAATTACTAATTGCTGATAATTGGGTGAGATTTTGAGCCTTTGTACGTACCGTAGCTCTCATCAAAGTTTTGTCCATTAATTTTAGCATCATGGATGTGTCTGCGTTAGTTATTGCTATAATGGTTACCAGTGATTTTCAAATTACACTGCAGTTATTTGTGTTACAAACTCTTGAATCCCCCCCCCATTTATTTATATCTGTATGCACTTGGATTTCTGTTTCATTCAGTGGCATGTGATCTTATCACTAATTGTTTTGTTGCTTACATTGTCCCAGGTTTTGCCACCATGTGCTTTCTTAAAGCTGGCCTCTTTTGACATGCCCTTGCAGTGGGCATGTCAATACTTCTCTGTTTCCTGGGACAGTACTATAGTCCAGGACCTTGTACTTTGTGCAGGCCTGCCCTGGAATCAGACATTTCTTCGAGGAGCTGCATTTTCCTTTCATGAGGATTATATTTAGAAATCAAAACTGGATGTTGCATACCTGCAATCCCAGCTGCTTGAGAGGCTAAGACAGGAGGACCAGAAGTTCAAGGCCTACCTGGGCAACTTAACAAGACTGTCTCAAAAAGTAAGGAGGACTGGGGTATAGTTCAGTCACAGAGCATCTTTTGTTCGATCCCCAGTATAGCAAGAAACCAAAACTTTGTTGTAGGTGAGCGCATTGCTCCCTAGTCTCTTGGTAGACAGAAGATAACTACGCATACATTACATAGATACTGAAAATTCAAGAGTGCATCTGGTGTCCTTTATTAATCCCACACCACATGATTAATTTCAGCTTCTCCCTTTCCATATTTCTAACTCCATTCTGGAGCAGTGAGAAAATTGGCTCCTATCATCTTTGATGACATTTCTAGTTCCCTTCTATCATCACCAGGTGTCTTTCCAGCTTATGTGTTGAGCTGCCGCCGTGTTTGGCCACGTCCTTGCCTGAGCACCAATTTTGTTTTGTTTTTTTGGTGGTGGTGGTTGTTTTAAGGGAGAAAGAATTTTATTTTTTCATCGGATTTTTGTTTCTCTGATACTCAGTTGTCAGTTGTGTATGTGGTGCTGGGGTTCAAACCCAGGTCCTTATGCATGCTAGGCATCCCTCCAACCACTGAGCCACCATTCCTTCCCCAGCACTAACGTTTTTAATGCTCCTTTCTACTGGACTTACACATGGAGGTGAAAGTCGTACTTTAACTCAGCATCCTATCCTGGGCTCGAACGCATGGGACCAGGAAGACCATGCCTCTTTAGCTCCAGCGGTGTGCCACCTGGGGGTCACCTCCTAGGTGTGGGGCCCACAGGTGGTGTAGGTACTAGTGGTGCTGAGGGTGACCGCTGTCTTGCCTCTGTCAGCTTCTAGAACATTTTTTTAAAATTTTTATTCAATAAACATGGGCTTACAACTAGGAGGGGTTCATCATCAAACAATCAAGAACAGCAGTGTAATGACAGAACAAGCCAATACTAGTGCCAGACCATGGTTTCCCCCTTTTTGGGTTCCCCATGGTTCCTTGTTTCACTTTACTTAAGCCCCAAGTTAATTGGACTTCTCATGGAAGTCGGAGGTTCCCCTCGGATTAGATTCACCCATACTACCTCCCTTTGGTCACCTTGATGTCCTTCCTATTCCCTACCCCCCTCCCTATGTCCCCCAGAAACCTAAGCACAGTTTCCCATGATCATATAAGAATTTATACATGTTGAGGTAATTGTTAGGTTAGCCATCTAACACACTGATTCTGCTTGTATTCTAGCTTCCACAAATGAGAGAAAACATTCGGCCCTGAGTCTCTGAGTTTGGGATACTTCACTTAGCAAAATTTTTTCCATCTCCATCCATTTGGCTGCAAATGCCACAATATTATTTTCTCTAATAGCCGAGTACTATTCCATTGTATATATGTACCACAGTTTTTGGATCCATTCATCAAGTGAGGGGCATCTGGGTTGGTTCCATAATTTAGCTATAGTAAATTGAGCTGCTATAAACATTGATGAAGCTGTATCTCTATAGTAAGTTGATCCTAGCTCTTTTGGGAAGATACCCAGGAGTGGGATAGCTGAGTGAAAAGGCGGTTCCAGCCCTAATAATATGGAGCACTTCACGAATTTGCGTGTCATCCTTGCGCAGGGGCCATGCTGATCTCTGTATCATTACAATTTTAGTATATGTGCTGCTGAAGCGAGCACTTCCGGGACATTTTTGATTCACACGTTCAGCCAATGTTGAGCAGTCATCGTGGCTGCACTTGATTTGGAATTGTTCCTACTTCCTTCATCTTTATTCTGCAACTTAAAATGTACATGGCACCTCTTCCAGGAAGCCCTGCCAGGACCTTGACCACTGTTTCCCCAGCAGTTTAGGAATGTCTGCTGTAGAAGCAAAGCCCTGACCAGAACCACCTTTGTTGGACTCATAATCAGGTGTGGACCAGACCATGTCTGCCGAGCTCTGGGTCTCAAGACTGCCTTTCCTCTCTATCCCCAGAACCCCGCAAAAGCTGGACAAAAGGAGACGCTGAGGCCATGTGGATGGTACGCTACCAGTGAACAAGTGGTGGGGATAACTTGTTATCTTTCCCTTGCACCTGCCTGGCTCTCTACCGTTTCCACCACCCTTCAACGCGAAGAGCCAACTAGTAAATAGACAACAAACAGGGCCCAAAGTCGGCTCTGGTTTTCTTCCTCAGCCCAAGGGCCTTTGCTGCCAGTCCTGAAAGTCAGACACAGGATAGAGCAGGCTGGGGGACAGCAGGATGCTGCTGACAGACTATGCCTCCTAGACCTAGGTGGAGAAGAGACCAACAGCTGCCCTCCAGGAACCAGATGGGCCAGCCTGGGGTGAGGACATGGGGTTCAGCTGTGTGACCTGGCCCCTGCCTTTCCTCCAGCTGTTCACTCAACAGCAACACGGGGGCACACAGGTTATGCGAGGTCAGGTGAGGTGGTGAATTGAAGGGGGTTCTCCAAGGCCTGGGTGGGTTTTGATGTGGGTGCAGATGCCCTCCAAGCACAGTCAAAGCCATTCTGGGAGGAAGAGACCTCTCCCTCAATGAAGGTCACTGAGTTGTCTTCAAGAGTGGGAGTGATTTCTGTGACCTCAGGGTCCCTTGGTCCCACCCCTGCACTCTCAGTGTCCAGCCTTCCCAAGGGGCTGGCGGGGTCCCAGCTGGGCTGGCAGCAGTTCAATACTTAGGCTCATCACTGCGGCCCATTCTCTTGGTGTGTTTTGGTTTCCTCTGGTTCTTTTCAGTCTGGCAGAGGCGTGGGTGCTCCACTTAGGGAAGGGCTGTGCATGGCCACCCTGTGATGGTGGTGGTGGTGATGTGCAGCCCCCGCCCCAGTGAACACGTCCCCAGGCTGGCACTACCACTGCCATCTCGGACCTGTGAGGGTGCAGGCTCTCTTGCCATTGGACAGTTAGTCTCCCCTCAGCCACTGTCTAGTCTATCCTCAGCCCCTAGCTCACTTCTGCAGGGGCCACCTGAGCCAATTGAGCCCCTCTTCAGTGGCTTAACACTTGCAGTCTTTTAGAAAAGTGATTTTGTGTCTACCTGACCATATCCCATCCTTTGGCCAAGTCTTCTCCAAACTGAGAAAACAAAAATCCAGTTAGAATGACTGTCTTGAGTCCATTTCCCACCTGAATAAACAATATTGCAGGGAGGATCTGAGCACCGAGAATTACAGGGAGGTATCCCCTCCCTTGTTTTGTGCATGATACCTCTATTGTTGCAGCCTCGATTTGAGCTCACGGGTTTTACAGCCACATTACACTGTGTGGCCTTAGATTAAGTGCTTAGGCTAATATATCAGAATTTTCAAGGTGTCTGTCCATGCATTTAGGATTCATGTCTGGTCTTTGCTACAGAAGCAAACAGCCTACCCACACACTTGCATGTATCTCCTAGTACCAAAATGCTATTTCTTTTATAAAGCCCTATTCTGGCCCAAGGAAAGGGAGCTAACATAAGTTTAGTGCTTCACCCTGTGCTTTGTGCTTTCCTTACACAAGGCCTTTTCACAGATGGTAAACTGAGGTTGGTCAGGACAAAGCTATTACATAGGTACCATGTGGCAGAGGCAGAAGGCAAACTAAGTCAACTGGCTTCAAATCACCTTAGGGGACGCTGCCTCCCTTTGCCCTGCCCCCTCACATTCTCTGAGCAGTCTCCATCCCTGTGTGATGTCTCCGTGCTGCTTTGACAGACAGCCATTGTCCAGTTACTGCTGGACCAGAGTACAAGTGCCACTTCAGGGAGTCTCTGAGGTCCACAGTATGTTCACAGTGACATGAGGATTTTGCTTGGCATTTACATACACACACACCTGTAGTACCTAGTGGTGTTTCCAGAGGTCCCTAGGATGGGATATCCCAGCAGGTGGAGTGAAGCAGGTATGAGGATCTGTGGTCCTCTGTGAAACCAGGGAACGGAGAGATTAGCCAAGATCAAAGGCTACGCTGTTCTTCTATTTTTTTTTTTTTAGAGAGAATCAGCTTTATCTAGTTTTTCATCTGGTTTTCCTTGCTCCAACACTTCACTGTGCATGTGGTGCTGGAGTTTGAACCTGGGTCCTTGCACATGCCAGGCAAATGAGATGCCACTGAACCAACACTCCAGTCCCTGTCCTCCTAATTTTTAAAAGATTTTTTTAAAATTCGGCTATGTAATGTATTTATTTTAAATGAATCATTTATTTAAAATTATTTCTCAGTCTTCATTTCTATCAAATAAATGTGGATAGGTAAAACCCAGAGGAACAAAATCTCTTTGGGAGTCTCTTAATGATTCGTGAAGGAGATCCTAAGGCCCAAAAAGTTTTGCTGTGTCATGCGATGGGTTTTCCACTCCAGCCTCGTGGAATGCCACAGCCCACGCTATTTGGAAAGGTGGCTGGGGTGCTGGTGACCTATTACCGCCTGTCCACTGGGTCCACAGGGGACCGGATGGAGGATGGGCCTCCCAGAGCTGCCCCTCCACCCTGGTTCGGACCTGCAGATCCAAACTCGAAACTCCCCTGCTCGGCCTTCAACGCGCTTCACAGACCTGCTCGGGGATTTGTCCACGGTCCACCCACTTTTGGGTGCTGGTCACTCAGCCTGGAAGGCCTCCCACGCTCCCCTGTCTACTGAGCCCCTGCTCACCCTTTAGGTCCTACTTGCTTCAGTGCTGGAGGCTCTGAAGGCTTCCTGCCCGCAGCCAGCGGACCGCCCCTTGCTCCACTATGAACTCCACGAGGCGGACGGCTGTGCTTGCACCTTTGCGGTGGAGCTCAGCACCTGCAGGTAACCGGGGAAGTACAAGGAACTGTGTGCTTTGACATCTCCAAAGGCCGCAAGGTTGGGGAGGAGAGAGACTTGTCTGATTTTATAGAAGGAAAATAAAATGGGGTGAGCGATGGGGAAACGCAAGCCCTGACAAGAACAGTCTGGAAAGGCTACTGGACTGCGTTGAACCCCATGCCCTGATGCGCCCCCTCGTGGTGAGGAAGAGCTGAGCAGGCTTCAGGGGAGGAGAGGAAGAGCTGCCTTCATTGGGACATTGGGACAGTGAATGCCACCCTTGGAGAATCCCAGGAGTAGGAGGAAGGCAAGATGCCTAGGGAACAAAGCTCAGCCTATAGTGTTCCCTCTTGCCTGGGGTCCACAGGGGAACCAAGGGAGGGAATAGACCTATAGGGCTGCAGGTACTGCATCGACTGTGGATCCTCAGGAAAAACTGCTGTGCAGATATGGAGACCCAGGTTCCAAGAGGCTGAGCCGTGTTCACGACTAGAACACAGGTGGTAGAAGCAGGGATTCGCACCTGGCTCCAGGCCTCCCTGGGTCCCCTTCATGCTAATTTCCCGCCTTGTCAAGTGTTGGTGTCCAGAAGACAGCAGGATTCCCTTCAGGTCTCTGGGATGGTCTTGGCCCTTGGCCCTACCTAAGGCCAGCCTGGAGGGAGGACTTGGAGTCAGGTGGGTTTTTCTGTTGGGTTTATATTACTGCAGACCCCTGCAATCCCGCCTGAAGCTCCCTGCCCCCCACTGTCCATCATGTACCCAGCCTAGCTGCCACCTTCCAGCTGCAGCAATGGCCTTCAGTCGACCACGTGGACTCTTCAGTGGGTGGTCCCTGCAGCACCTTGGCCAGAGGTGGCATCTGGGGGACATGAATCAGGAAAGTTCCGGGGAGCCCATCTGCTCTGGGGCCTAGATAGCATTTGCACCTCCCATATCCCTTTCTTTATGGCTTTACGAAGCTCAGAATCTCAAGCCCTGGGGCTGGAGCGGTGGCTCAGTGGTATCGTGCTTGCCTGGCATGCACAAGAATCCAGGTTCAAACCCCAGCACCATGTACACACCTAGGTGTCAGAGCAACCAAAATCAGTTGAAAAACTTAATAGATTCTCTATCTCTATCTCTTTAAAAAAAAAAATCTCAAGCTCCACAGTGCAATTCTGAGCAGTGGTGGACTCATGCCATCCAAGGAAAGCTGGTTTAGGCCTCACAAATGTTCCACTGTGAGCTGGATCACATCCACACACACATGGCCATCTGGCTGCCTATTTCAGGGTCAAGAAAACAGGCCTGAGCCTCCAGACCTTGGTCCCTTAGGACGACTCTTCCCTAGTTTCCCCAGTACCTTCCCCCACTAGCTGCCCATGGTCCACACACTGGATGGAGAGCCTCCTTTGATGCCCCACGCTGGACCAGGGACCTCTCATGACCCCCTACCAGACTAGGAGCCTTCCTTGGACTCTTCTGTCCCACTTCTCATGGACGCAGAGCATTACCTTTATCTGATTTGTCTTTGCAACGCAAGACTGCAAGCTCCATTAGGACAGATCTATACCTTATTCCTTTATGTGTCTTCAGTGCCTGGCACCTAGTAGGCACTCAATAAGTCCTAATTACTTTGAATAAACAAATTAAAGATAAGGATTTCAGTTAACTACTTCAGGCCAGAGGAGGAAGAAAAATGGATTGTGGGGACCATAATTACTGACAAGATTCTAATTTTACTTTGATTGGAGAATTTGATGGTATCTACTTTTTTTTTTTTTTTGGAGAGAGAGGGTCAGTGAGAGTGAAAGAATCAATTTTATTTAGTTTTTGTTGCTCTGACACTTAGTTGTGTATGTGGTGTTGGGGTTCAAACTGTGCCCTTGCTCATGCCAGGCAAGCACCATAGCTGCTGAGCCACCACTCTAGCCCCAACATTATTTATTATATTATTAAAAAATAACCAATATTTTTAAAGTAAATAAAAGAGTCATGCATAATAGACCAATGAGGATTTTTCATGAACCGAAGATTATGATAAACCTAATTGTGAGTATATGAAGCATAATAAAAATACCAAGATGAAACAAACAAAAAAATGATAGGGATTCAAGCCTTAGGTGAATGCTCACATCCACAAAGCCTTCTCTGAAGCCTCTCTCTCCTGGGAAAAGCAGTCAGTGATGACTTTTTCTCAAGATTACTGAACAAGGGGCTGGAGCGGTGGCTCGGCGGTAACTGCGCTTGCCTGGCATGTGTGAGGATGCTGCTTCAAACCATAGCACCACATACACAATGAAGTGTCAGAGCAGCAAAAGCCATGTGAAAAACTAAATAAATACTCCCTCTTTCTCTCTCTCTCACTATCCCTCTCTCTTAAAAAAAAAAAAATGTACTCAGTAGGTACAAAATCAGCACAAAGCCCAGGCCCACAGGAGAGCTGGCAAGAAATGAGGGAAGACTTCCTGGAACAGGAGGTGTGAAAGCTGGGTGGGAGGTTTTGGTAAGAGCCCCTGCAGCAGAAGTGGGAGGAACAGGCTGAGGGAACAGCTTTTACAAAGGCACAGATGCAAGAAAGCACCAGAAAAACTGGATAGAGACAGATCATCAGAGCAACTCAGCATTGTTATTGGGGTGGAAGATTACGCTAGGACAGGGCCCCATTTACTAGCTGGTGATTGGCCAACTGATCCAGGAACAGACTCAAAGCTTATTAACTGTACAAATAGTTTAGTAAGCACCTACTATATGCCTGGCACAGACATGGAACAGGAGAGCTCCAGGCTACCAGCCTCCCAAGCTCCCAAGCTGCAATTTAATGTTTTACATCTGGGCTTCTGCACATAAATCAGTAGTGGGGAAAAGAGATTTATTGGCTAAAAAGTTGCTAAAACCAAAGTAAGCTGAAGTCTATGGTCTATTGCTTCATTGGGAACTATTAGTAGGTTGTTTTTTTTTTCCTTTTTCTCCTTAGGGGCGATAGTGTGGTTTATTTTGCTTTTAGCAGGGTGCAGATGTGGTTAGATCTATTTTCAAAAGATAAAGATAATAATGTGGCTTCCCAGCCCTTCCGATGGCCACAACACAGGAAGCAGGAAGCCCACTAAAGTGGGGGCTGTTTCTCTGGGTCCTGAGCTGGGCTTGCTCTCTCTGTCCTTCTGGGTATTCCTGAGCAAAGTCAACCATGTGGCTCCTGCGTCCAGCTCCAGGTACCAAAAGGAAATGTCAGTTTCTTCTGGACAGGAACTTGACCTCTTTGAGGCTGGAGCAAGAAGCCACTTCAAATTACCTGTTTCTTTTTCCTTCCTGGGAAAGAAAGGTGTAGGACAAACCCACTCTTTCAAGGAACTCAGACCTGAGTTCAAATCCTGCTTTGGCCACTTAGAGCTGTGTGATCTTAGAGCACCGTCTCAATTTTCCCAGCTTGAATATCCTCATTTGCAGTGATGATAATTATGGCTTACTCCCACTTCACTTACCAGTTACTAACATGTTAAGTCGAAGAAGCAACACAAGGCAAAGCCAACAAGTAGAACAGAATAGTAAATCCTAGAACACACCTATGAATACACAAGCACTTGATTTGGAATCAAGGATCTTATTAAGTTGCTCAGGTCCTCGCTAAGTTGCTGAGGCTGACCTTGAACTTGTGATCCTCCTGCCTCAGCCACCTGAGTTGCTGGGATTACAGGTATGTGCCACTGCACTCAGCTGATGTTTCTTTTTACGCAGTTAAAGAGACTCTCTAGTTTCAGTTTCTGATTTTCTGTTACTTGCTACCAGCCCTCATCTGTTATGGGATCGTAAGTATAGCTCAGCAAAGACCATTCAGAGCCATTGCCTCTATAGGCGCTGGCCCCAGCCCTGTCCCCCAGGTTCAAATGCCTGACTTTCTGTGGTTACTGATACCCTCCACCCTCAGCTGCAACATCCGGTCCACCACGGCCAAGCCAGAGGTGAGGGAAGCAGCTGCCAACCCCGATTAATCATCTGCTTTCTTGGACCACTCTGGATACCAGCTCTGGAAGCAAACACTGAAATGGAGTTTGGAGGTGAGATATTTATTAGAAATCAGCATCTGTGAAGAAACTGGGAGACAGACCAGACAAAACTTAGCCAGGCTATAGAAAGACCTGGAACAAGCACAGTTGTCCCACATCTGGCTGAAGTGGCCTTTTGCGCCCCTCCCCATGCCCTTGGGCACCAGGTGTGGCTGCTCCTGGAAGGACTTGACCTTGGGCAAAGCTGTGCTGAAAGAGCGTAAGGGTCGTAAGGGTCGTTCCTGCTGAGCCAAGGACTATTTCACCCTGTTTGTGTTTCCAGATAAAGAAGCTGAGGCACAGAGGGGGTTTAATGACTTACCTTGTATGTGATGGAGTTGGAATTCCATCTTTGAGAATTAAAAAAATAACAATAAAACACTTTTGGAATGATTTTAGATTTCTGAAAAAGCTGTGAAGAGAATGTAGCCTTCCTGTACACCCCCTTTCAGTGTCCCCTGTCATTAACGCTCCGTAACCGTGGGCATTGATCACAACACAGAAGGTAACCGTGAAGCTTAGCCTCTCTAACTTTTGGGTCTTGGGCTTGCCATTCATTGAACTAGAGGCCTTGGTGGGATTTCCACTCATGACTTTCACTGGTTCAAAATTAAATCGAGATACCACCTTGCATTTGACCTTCCAGACCTTTTGACTCCCAGGTGTAAACTTTGGACCTGTCTGCCTCACTGTTCCCACAAAGGCTTTGTGGCCACAAGCCCTATCAGGCGTCCCTGGCTGTCCCAGGTGTGTGTGGGCAGCCCCAGAAGGCAGCCTGCTGGTGAGATCACTATTGAGCCCCTGAGCATCTCCACGCTGTGTAGCCCAGCAGCTACGTCTCAGTGGGTTTATTTGACCCATGGGGCATCCCCAGTCCTCTGCTCTGCAGATGGGAGCGCACAGAACTGCAGCAGGCCCCTGTGCCCCAGGAGCATTGGCTTGAAGCAAAGAGAAGGCAAATAAAGGACCCCTTCTCCACCCGTACTGTGGCCACCCCCTGACGTCACACATGACACCGTCTGCTCCGCAACTGCCCGCTGAGCTGAGTAGGGCACTACTTACTGTCCACTAGAGAACGAAGAAAAGCTGAGTCTCCGTGGCCAGGACGAGGAAGCACTCCATTCCCAGCTGCACAGCTGGCGGTGAGAACTCTGCATCATTTCATGCCCAGTTTTCTCACGAAACCAACAAGGAGCATCTTGTCCAGTGGTTAGAGTATAGGCTGAAGCCAGATGGCTTGCAATAAACCCCAGCGCTGCCATACCAGCTACGTGACCTGTGGCAAGTTACTTCACCTCTCTGTGCCTCAGTTTCCTTGCCTATAGTACCTACTTTACAGGGCCCTTGTGCAAACGAAGGGAATTCATACATGCAATTCATACATGAATGAGCTCTCAATAATTCATAGCTATAATTACTGAATTCACATAGATGTTTGGAGAGAATCGATCATTTTTGTAAAGATTGTAAATGGCCAGTCATGACAAAAAAAAAAAAATCAGTGCTGTTTTTTAAAACTTTTGTTGCATCAGGAGACACAAAGTCATTATTTGTCTGGGTCTGAACACCATGGCCAAGTGCAGCTGGGGAGCAGATTAGCTCGTGGAGGCCACCATCCCTTACGGAGTCCTGGTCACGCACTGACTGTAATTTTAGGTGTGTGCTCTTACTAAATGTCCTCATTGGCTCATCACAGGCCAGCTTGGGGTGGCTCTTTTTATCCACATGTAATGACTGTCTAAACTAAGGCTCAAGAGGGCCTCCTTCCTCCATGGTCGTCATTTATTGAAAGTCTCCTAGGCTCAGAGACCAGGGGTGCTGGGGAGGTGACAGGACAGGGCCAGCCCTGAGTGAACCTGTGCTGCAGGGGGAGGGACAGTCGCCCATGAACAAATGTGCCCTCTTCTGCCTGCTTGCCCTTGATCGTCCCCTGCCCTTCTCTTGCTCCACTCCAACACAGAGGTGGCCTCCCTTGAAAACTACATCTCCCAGGCTCCCTTGCTGGGTTCTGCCTCAAGAAGGTCCAGGTGCAGACACTGCGGAAGTGAATAGAAGGGAGAAATCAGGGTATCCCCTCCCTCCCGCCCCAGGGTATCTCGGCTCAAGCCCCTGATGAACAGGTCCTTCCTCATGTTCCAACTCCCCGGCCCCAGCAGCTGCTCTGATTTCAGCTTCCCTTGGTGGTCCCATTTCCCGGCCTCCCCTATTGTTCCTCCAGCCCCAGATGGGGTGGTCTCCAGCAGTTGGGTGCACCTTCCCAGTTTGCTCTTCTGACACCCTGCTACTAAATTCCTATATTAAATTGCTCCTGTCAAATTGCCTGCAGTGGGCTTCATTTTCCTGCTGGGCCCTGACGGATACCACAAACAAGGTAATCTCAGACAGTGACAAGGACATCCAAGATCATTAAACGGGATACTGGGACTTCTTTAGTTAGGATGATCAGGGAAGGGGATTCTTCTCTGAAAAGCAAACTTTGAACTCGATTCTGGAAGAGAAGAGGGAGGCACTTCTGTGAAGATCTGTTGTACGTGGGAAGGACAGAGGCACTGAGCCAGGGATGAACTCGGTGCAGTCAGGAGGCAGGGGATAAGATATGTACCTACGCAACTCTAATACTGGAGTTATTGAATACTCTACAAGGAGAACCTAATGCTGGAGAAAGCTCAGGGCAGCAGCACTGCCAAGGAAGGATGGGTGGGGGCTGTTACTTCTAACAGGGTTGCGGGGAGTGCCCTTGGACCCTGAGAGTTTGGATCCAATAAGTGAGCATGGGGCAGAGGCTCCATGGTTACTTGAGGGGCAGAGGTGAGACCAGTGTTAGGAGAGGCAGAGGAAGGGCATCCAGCGGACAGGTGTGAGTCAGCAGGAGCGGAGCTTGCACAGGAAGAGCCAGGCGCATGGGCCTTGACTTGAGCAAGCTACTGCCGACATAAGTGCCTCAGTTTCTCCCTTTGCTAACCGGGAAGGGCAATACCCCTTTGGCTCTCTGGTGTATTGTATTCTTTTGGTGATGGTGCAACAGATCTCAGCTGGCTGCTGATGCCCCTGGAGGTGCCAGTGCCTGTTGCAGTCTCTCTCCAGGGTGTCAATGCCAATGTCAAGGTGGGCTATCCATGTGGAGGGCGCTCTCATGTAACTGGAGGTGTCACATAGGTAGGCGGACCCCTGGAAGTTGTGGGAAACCAGCTCTTTCAGTTTGAACTTTTACTGCATGTGCTTCTCCTGAGTGTTGAGGTGTAGCATTTTCTAGAGTTGCCATAAAGTGTGTGACTAAAGCCATGGAAATTTGTTGTCACAGTTCTGAATGCAAGAAGTCTGAGGTCAAGGTATCGGCAGGGTTGGTCTCTCTCTCTTTTTTTTTTTTGGTGCTGGGGATGGAACCCAGGAGTGTTTTACCATTGAGTTATAGTAAATCCCCAGCCCTTTTTGAAACAGGGCCTACTTAGATGCTGAGGCTGTCCTCGAGCTTGTGATCCTCCTGCCTCAGCCTCCCAAGTAGCTGAGATTCCAGGCATGCACCACCATGCCCAGCTAGGAATGATTCCTTCTGAAGGCTGTGAGCAAGGATTTGTACCACACCTGTCCTCTAACTCCTGTCCTCTAGCTCCTGGTGGCTTGCCAGTGATCTGTGAAGTTCTGTGGCTTGTAGAAGCATCACCCTGATCTCTGTCTTCACGTCATATGATGGTCCCCCTGTGTGCATCTCAGTGTCTAAACTTCACATTTTCATAAAGTAACGTATTTGTTTAGGCTTACCCTAGTGACATCATCTTGATCATCTGCTAAGATTCTATTTCCAAATAAGATCACTTGTCCAGAGATCTGGGGGATAGGATATATCCCCCAGATATATCCCCAAAATACATTCAACGTATTTTGGAGGAACAACTGAAGTCATAGTCCTAGATCTGAAACCAGGGGTGTGGAAATGAGTGAATTCAGATAGTGTATTGTGTTCACAACTGTCCTCCCATTCATGGTCTTTTTGTACTCATACATAAATTCCATTCATATTGTAAATGTAATTGAGTCTTTGAGTAGTAATAATAATAATTGTCAACCCTTATTTAGCACTCGTTATGTACCAAGCATGTCCTAAAATCTTTATTCTGTTAACTCACAACCCTTTAAGACCTATCATTCTTACCCTGTGATGGTAAATTTTATGTGTTGACTTTGCCTGCCTGTGTGCCCACGTGTTTACTCAAGCATTATTCTGGATGTTTCTGTGAAAGTGTTTTTTGGATAAGTGAAGTAGATTACCCTCCATAGTATGGGTGGCCCTCATCCAATCAGTTGAAAGCCAGAGAGGGACCAAGACTGACCTCCCCAGGCAGGGAGGAATTCTGCAGCAGACTGTGGCACCAGGAATCAGACTGTTGACCCTCCCCGTCTTCCCGGGCTCTCCAGCCTGCGGCCCGACATGCGTATTTTGAACTTGCACCCTTGAGTGAGCCAATTGTTTCCCCCACAATTCTATTGTTTCACTTCTCTTGGGAACAATGTCTAGTACACCCCCATTTTACACATGATGAAACTCAGGCACAAATGCTCAAGGGCACAGAGCTATTGCGTGACAGATCATCTATCATTTGAATCCAGACAGTTCAACTTGAGCATCTGCCCTGTGGACTGAATGTTGATGTCCCCTCCATGCGTATGTTGAAGCCCTAATCTCCAGTGTGGTGGTGTTTGGTGCTGGGGCTTTTGGGATGCAATTGGGGTTTTCATGGGGTGATGAGGGTGACCCTCACATGATGAGATTACTGTGCTTATAGAAAGGGGAAGAGAAGGCTGGGGGCGCAGCACTATGGTAGGGTGCCCAGTGGGTAGGCACATTGATCCCAGCCGCCAGAACTGTGAGAATGAGTGTCTGTGGTTTCTGCATCACGGTCTTGGTATTCTGTTATACGGTCTGCGCTAAGACCATTGTCAACCTCGTTCTCTCAAGACACTACATCCTGGGGCTGGAGCCGTGGCTCAGCGGTTACGGCGCTGAGCAAGCGTGAGAATGTGAGTTCAGACCCCAGCACCAATTACACAACGAAGTGTCAGAGCAGTGAAGGCCACATGAAAACCTAAATCAAATTGATTCTCTCTCTTTCTCTCTCACTGTCCCTCTCTCTTTAAAAAAAAAAAAACAAAAAACAAAAAAACAACTGCTTCCCTTGCATCCCTTGGTACCTAGGCCAGTGCCTGGAACAGAAAAGCTGTTGTTGAGTAAATAAGAAATGGGATGAGCAGGAATCTCAATTTCTCAGTCACAGGTTTGGGAAAGTCCCTGGACGAGGCTGGGTGTTCAGCATTATTCACAGTAGACTGGGGAGTAGCCACAGAGAGATTCTCAGGGACAGAGCCCCAGCAGAGCTCCCTGGGGACACCCTAGCATCACGGGGAGAGGCTCTTTCTTCTATCTCTGGTTGGACCCGGGCTCTTTGCTGGCATCTGGAAGAGTGTATGAGGCAGTGCTCTTGGTGAAGGGCTCAGGATTTCTGGGAGAGAATTTCATTGGCCTTAGCAGAGTACAGGTCCAAAGGGGAGAGGTGGCTCATGGCAGGAACCATGCAGCGACTGTCGCTGAGGTCATATGCTGCATTGGGAAGACTCCTCGGAGTCTACCGGAAGTCCTTGGGGTAGACGGAGGGGAGGGCAGCCAGAGCGGGCAGGGAGCTCTGAGTCATTGTGTTTCTTAGCGGCCAGGAGCTCGAGTCAGGAGGGGTCCAGGGAAGGTAGGAAATTACCAGAGGGGTTCCATCTCACTTGAGAAGACTCAGGTCACTGGGAGGAGACCCAGTTCCTCAGGGGAAGGATTGGACCTTGCAGGCCTATTAAAACGTCACTGTTCTGAGTCAGAATCTGGTCTGAGTTGCTGAAAAGTTCAGCAAAGAGCCCAAAGCACAGGCCCGGCTCAGCGCAGCCCACGGGGAGAGCAAGTGCCCGGACCTGGCATCTGCAGGCTCCTGGACTCCAGCACCCCAGGGACGAGTCAGTTCAGGAGCAGTAGGGTTTCGTCTAAACTCCCACCCAGAAGCAGATACATAATTTCTAGGTCTCGGAGCCAAATGGAAGCATGAGTCTTTGGTTCAAAAAACCCACGAAGTTCAAGACGGTAGAGCATGAAATCTAGTGTAGGGAGCAGCTCAATGGTCCCCGCCTCACCAACCGGGGACCTGATTGCTTACTTCCTCTTTAGCACTCTGAGGATAGAGCCAATACTTGGTAATCACACAGCTCTGGGTTCCTGCACAGGAAGCTCCTGTGCTCTGTAAGTGAACACAGAGCCACTTGCTTTAGATCTGTTTTCTTGTCCTTATCTGTAAATTGCCTCCGCTTCATCCCAAACCAATTCCTGCTTTTTACATGGGGTCCACTCTTCTCCTTTTCTTGGTGTGTGGATGCTGGGGGAGGGGAGAGAAGGACGCATAACTGTCAGCTAAAGCCATTGCTGTACCTGGCAATGGCGTATGCACAACTGGACCCTGTCCACTGGGGTGACTCTCAGTCCCTGGCACTAGCCTCAGACTTGCCACTGCTAGAACCATCACTAGAACCGAGCCTGAACTGCTGCAGCCAGGCGACTACACACAGCGAGGGCTTGAGTTCCGCAGTTAGCTGGAGAGGAGGGGACTCTTGATGACATCAGTCACATCCAGATTCTAGCTGTGCCTGAAGCTCTTCCAGGGCTTTTCTCGGGAGAAGTCCTAACTGATCCACTCCTTCCCAGAGCTGCTGTGAGCACTGGGGAATTCCACAGAGTGCTTCGCCGCTGTGATTGTGCACACCCCCCCGACGCGAGTCAGCTATTACCATAGTAACTTAATAAACAGTAACTTCTCATTACTATCTTCTCATTACATTGCTGTTGGCTGCGCCTGGGTGCCGCCTGGCTTGCAGTGGTGGCCCAGGCAGACTTCCAGCTGCGGAGATCTGGGGTAGACCCAGACGGGGCCGCCTAAGGCTGGGTTTGTTTGGAAGCTGCCTCTGGGTGTCAGCTCCCAGTGGCGTCCCCGGGTGCACATAATGCCGTAATTGCAGCCTTCCCAGCTGTCGGCCGTGGAGACAACCCAGAAAATGAGGTTGGCTTAGTAAATATTGAACCAAATTATGCAAATGAGTTCACACAAGAGACTCAGCTGCACAGATAGGGTCTGATTGGCGGCCCTGGCCCAGCTTACAGGAGACCTCCCCTTTGCCTTAGCTGATCTGTCAGCCAAGGACCTGCCAGAGGGGCTGAGTCAGCCCCCGGGGCTGGGAGGAGACCAGGGGTCACCCTCCGCTGCTACTGACACGCATGGGGAATGAGAGATTGAAAAGCTTTGAGGGAAGAGGAGGAGTGGGGGAGGCAACTGAATTCAGTTCCTGCTACATCCTTGTCTCTCTCCAAAAGAGGTGGCAGTGACAAGCAAGTCTTTGAGGCACAAACCCGGCCTAGGTGCTGACTTCACTTTGCAGTTGGTGGCCCTCTAGGGACACTGGGATGATAGGAATTGATTGATTGATTGATTTTTGCCTGGGGTGGGAAGCATTTCCTGGGCTCTTCCTTACTGGTAATTCAAGGTCCTGGAACCAGTGCAGTGAATGAGTCCACAGCAGAGAAACGCAAGAATCTTAAACAGGGGGTGGCGCAGGGAAGGGCAAGTGGAGCTCAGAAGCTCTTTTGCAGTAGTAGAAGGGTGTCTGTGGCCATGGGTGCACTGGTGAACGAGTTGATTAGGTGAGGAGATTTGGTTAACAGCAGGGCAGCTTGCAGGGGGGCCCTGGGGAGAGCTGGAGTGGGATAACAGCCTGACCCTCAGGCACAGGTCCCAATCCTTCCCTGACACTGCACTCTGAGTGGACAGGGCTGCAGGTGGGAGCTGAAGATACCATAGGGACACTCCTTTAAGACCCAGATGACCACAAAACTCAGAATGTGGAAAGGCGTCTTCTCTCAGCTCCTTCATGAATGAGGATGGGCTTTGGTGTGACGAGGACAGCAGGGACAGAGAGTGGCTATGGCAACCCAGCGCCTGATGCTCCATGTGTCCTGCAGGATGATGGGTATGGGGGGCTCTAAGGCAGCATGGCAAAGCAGGGCCAATGACCTTGGGGGCCTCACACACCACCAAAGCCGGAGGGGCGATCCTGCAAGAAGTGTTTGCGAGTCTTCAAGAGTCAGTGCTGGGCCGTTCATCCAGAATAAGAGATGGGAGCAGGGTGGGGCAGAAAGGGCCAAGCTTCCTGATAGCAGGTCAGGGCATAGTATTAGCTTCCCACTGCGGCTGCAGCAAATGGTCACAAACTTAGTGCTTAAACCAACCTGAACATATTACCTTACGGCTCTGGAGGTCAGAAGGTGTCAGAGGGGCTGGTTTCTCTCTGAAGGCCCAGGGAGGATCTGTTTCCTTGCACTTTCCGGTTTCCAGTGGCCACCTCACTCAGGCCTCTGCATCCATCGTCACATTGTCACATGATACTCATGTCTCCCTCTTTTTTTAGTTTTTGGTACCAGGGATTAAACCCAAGCACTCTTAACCACTGAGCCACATCCCTAGCCCTTTTTATTTCTTACTTTGAGGTAGGGTCTCACTAAGTTACTTAGGGCCTCACTAAGTTGCGGAGGCTGGCTTTGAACTTGTGATCCTCCTGCCTCAGCCACCCAAGCCTCTGGGATTACAGGTGTGCACCACTGTGCACAGCCTGTCTCCCTCTTTTAGGGACCTTCATCATTGACTACATTTGGGTCTACCTGAATAATCCAGGATATTCTTTCCTTTTTTTTTAAGAGAGAGAGAGAGAGATGGAGAAAGAAAGAATCAATTTTATTTATATTTTCAGTTGGATTTTGTTTCTCTGAAACTTAGCTGTGTATGTGGCACTGGGGTTTGAACCCAGGTTCTCGTGCATGCCAGGCAAGTATTCCAACTGCTGAGCCCCTGCTCCAGCCCCCAATCCAGGATAATCTTGTTTCAAGGTCAACTGGGCAGAAACCTTATGTCTTTCACCTGGTAGTCCAGAACATTCACATATTATGTGGATTGAGATGTGGACATCCTTGGGAATCCATTATTCTGCCTATCATAGGCATAGACTGAAAAAATTGAACTAACACTCCAATATAACCCCAAAGCCACCCACAGGTTGGCAAGAAATTAGGTGAATCTAGGTTATGTTTGGAAGTATTTTTAGGCTCATGAAATAAAACAAGATGGCATATCAAAGTGAGGGCTGGTGATTTATATATATGAATTTAGAAATTGTGGGCACCACATTATCCCTTTCTATGTATCATTTCTTTCTTTTTCTTCTTCTTTTTTTTTTTTTTTACCGAGAATTGAACCTAGCGGCACTTAACCACTGAGCCACATCCACAGTTCGTTTTTTAATTTTCATTTTGAGATGGGGTCTCGCTAAGTTGTTGGGGCCTGGCTAAGTTGCTGTCTATGTACCATTTCTTGTTCAACATAAGCTTTAGAGAATTGTTCTCCCCACAGTTCTAGTAAAAAATAAATTTGTTTTGCTATGTTGCAGAGTGTCTAAGAGGCAACTTTTCATTTGTTTCCTTGTTTTTTGTTTTTGTCTTTTATTTCCCAAATCAAAACTGTTCTGGTTTTACAATCCAACATTCCTGATTGTTTCCTACTTTCAAATGTGTGGGAGACTGTCTGAGGTCACCCTGGCAGTGGGAAGGGTAGACTGGTAAATCAAGGGAAAACAGAATTAGCCATAAAGAAAACTTACAACTGGGAAGAGAAACAGCTGAATTAATCGAACAACAAGTACCCTGTTCCTGCTGTCAGTCAGTGGTGAGGTAGCTGGAGATACCAAGGAGATTCTGTTTCTTTCCATTTTGCCTAAAATAGCCTCAGACTTGGAGGTCTGGTTTGATCCCATCCTGGCCTGCGCTCTACCCAGCTTCAACCCGCAAGCCAATCTTGTTACCAATTTAACGCTCTGTAAGGGTCTAGTTCCTCTTTATCTCACTGACTGATCTCTCCCCACACCTGCTCATGGGAAAAGTCACCACTTGGGGAAAACCCCGGGTATGCTCACACCTGCAGTCTCTCA
>PVKS010023369.1:0-32468 GCA_004027875.1 Aplodontia rufa
TGCTTTCCTTCTCCCCCTCCTTTCTCAGCAGCCAGGGCACAGGAAGCCAGCCCTCCCCAGAGGCTGCCCAGGTGCTTTCTCCATGGCAGGAGTTGAGGCCCACTCATTCTCCAGGAGGCTGGGAGGCCTTGGGCAAGCCCCATGGCCCTCTTCCACTCCCACTGATGGTGCCCTCAAGCCCATCACCCAAGGGAGTTCACCCTGCTCCCCACAGTGGACCAGCTGGGTTGGTCCAGGGACAGCACCAGCCAGACAGGATCATAGACCTCAGCTGCCTGGAACCTCGGGCTGCACCCACCCAGGGCAGCTGCTCCTGGTTCCCAGGCAGGGAAGCCCACACCAGGGAGTCTCATGGAACTGCAGTCCTCCTGGCCGCTGGGGAGCAGACCACCACAGGTCACCTCAGCCTTAGGACCAAGCACCTTGGCCTGAGGTGCTGAGGAGCAGACTATCCTTGGCAGAAGGAGGGGCGGCTTCAGCTGGGGAAACCCCATCTACCCCTGGGGTTTGATTGAATTAGCCCCTTGCTGACCAAGCACAGGTCTCTGTGAGGCCTCTCAGGACCATGAAGATCACAGGGCCTTCCCCCGAGTAAGCTGGGTGGGCAGGGTCAGTACAGGGCAGGGAGCCTGCTCATGCTGGGCAGCGGGCATCCTTCTGCCTCAGGATCGGCCTCCTGCAGCTGGCCCAGCCCACACTCCCTCATGCCCTCATCCAGCACAGAACCAACCACTCCGTCCTCCTGGAGTGGAGGGCAGGGAGCATGGGTGGCAGAGCCAGCCAGCCTCCTGGGCATGTCCACAAGCCTCGTTCAGTGACCGGCCTAGAGCAAGGCTCAGTGTCACCTTGGGAGGCCGTGCAGCCAGGCCTCCAGAGCAAGCTGCCCTCTAATAGAGCAGGGGAGACGCTGCAGCCCATAGAAATGCCCCCCACAGGGCTGGCCTCCTAGGTCCTGGCTAACAGCAGCACCCATGGTGCGCCCTCTATGCTGCCTGAGGACGGCCCCACGTGTGGCCCTGCTTTCCAAGCCAGCACTCAGGAATGGTGGCCAGGACCCAGCGCCCTGGGCAGGGCAGTCAGGGTTAATGGCCTAGGGACAGCTGCCACATGTGGGGTGGCAGGGACCCTGGCGCAAAGGTCCCAGTGACAGGAAAAGCCATAAACCAAAGGGCAGCCTTGCGGACGGAGCTCAGGCTGGTTGGCAGCTGGGGATGCAGGGGCCACCCCCGTGCTGGACCACCCCTGTGAATCCCTCTCCCTCTTGGGGGGGCTCTCCCTGAGTGGCCACTGTGTGCCAGTGTCAGGGGACACCAGTCCTCCTCACCCAGGGCTGGAGGCCTGTTCTACTTTCCTGTTACCTGAAGAAGCGCTTAACATCAAGCACCGCGTGTTTGAAAGGTCCACTAGTTCATGGTCCCTGTGTCTGGCCCTGCCGTGGCCTAGTCCACTTAGGTTGTGGGGTACAGATATGGGGGCCCCACCTGCGCCCAGGCCTCTGCGCCCACCCTCTCTCTGTCACTGCTCTGGGGCTATGGAGGTCAAGGACTGGCGTGTGGGTGGTGGCTGGTAAGGAGCAGCAAGGGCGGGGAGAGGACAAGCACCGGGGTCAGGGCTGTCAGGTCCTGAGGTGGACCTTGCCCTGCACGAGCTCTGGGCTTGCACCTGGCTGGGGAGTCTGCCCCGACTCAAGGGAGCAGGCAGAGACCCGGGGCACCTCCAGCCCCCAGGGCTGGGAGACAGTTGCTCCTGAGGTTGAGGTTGCCCACTCTGCTGTGTTGGTGGCCCAGGGAACCCCCACAGCAGGCCTCAGGTCCTCCCTCTGGAGTTGCCACCCAGGACAGAGGATTTGGCCTGCTCACGTCACCAGAGGCCACATCCCAAACACCACCTGGGCCTGGATCCCTTCAAAGTGTGCCAGGCTCCCAGCCATGGCTCTTGTCCTGAACTGTGCAGCAGCCGGCAAGGAACCAGTGGCATCTTCAGCCTCGTCCCGTAAGTGAGGAAATGGAGGCTCAGAGACTTGGAGGCATGGCCAGCAGCCACAGTGGGCCAGGAGCTACTCTCACTTTGTAGGATGAGGGCCCTGGGGAAGAGCTGGCTCCTTGCGCAGGGCCACCCTGCGTCTCACAGAAGCATGAGTGGCCCCTTGGCATGGCACCTGTCATCTCTGTCTTGGCAGTGGCTGCAATCTGAAAGTCCTTATCACTTGGGGGGACCACATGAGCTACATGTGTGATTTCAAACATGCTGGTGGCCACATTGAGGAAAGGAAAGGCCAGTTATTTTAGTAATAGGTTTTTAACCCACATATCCAGGACACCCTCAGCCCATTGTCACCTCGGAAAGTGACAGCTGGGTCCTACTTTCTTCTGGGTCTTCATGGTCCTGTGTGCAGCTCATAGGGGCCTGCAGCACCGCTGCTCTAGCTACACCCACAGCCATCACTTGTGCCTCAAGCCATCAGGCTGGGAAGGGTCCCTCTTAGTCCCCATTTCCATGACCAAGTGAACGAGAAGGTGAGCCCCACCATGGACAGGCGGTCAGGGTGGGGAATGAGCTTGCTGTGTCTGCAAGGGGCAGGCTGGCTGCAGGTAAGGGGGATCTGGGGACAGGGACCTGCCACTGCTCCCCTTCCCAGGAAGCAGAGGAGTTGGCTTGGGAGGGGTGGGGAGGCACTCTGGGCACTCCCCAGGGCCCTTCCTGAAAGCCCTTGCCAGCAGACCCCTATGGCCTCAGGACGAAGGGCAGAGTCAGCGCTGGGGAAGGTAAAGTCCCTACCTGCCACAAACCCCCATCTCAGTGACAGATGGGGTGGCTTTTCCATGCAGCCTTCCAGCCAACACCCCAGAGCAGTTCAGGCCCCCAGGCGGGTGGGGGTCATGCCAGGCTGTGCTGCCAGGCCCAGGCATCTGCTGATGTCCCTGCCAAGAAGGGGTTGGTGGGGAGCCAGCAGCGGGGGGAGGGAGATGGGGAATGCGCGGTGCCCACCCTGGGTCTGGCCACTGCTCTGAGCAGTGGTCAGCAGCAATGGGGGAGGTGACTGGAGGCCCAGCCAGGACAAAGCAGCCCATTCCCCACTCCCTCTGGGGGCAGCAGGCCTCCCAGGGCCACTGGCAGCTAAGGGGCTTCAGGGGCCTCACCCTCCTGCAGGCTGGCCCAGCTTCCTCCCACCTTCCCATGCCCCCATGGGCCCTCCCTTCACCCAGCCCCTTACACATTGGCTTCCCATTCTGACAGGAGGAAGGGGTGCCTCCCCTTCTCCCTGCACAGAGGGGATGTCCCAGGGTCACGGCTGCAAACAGCTAGCCAGCCACTGAGCTGGGCCACAGCACAGATGAAGCCCTGTAGACCTGGAGCGGTGGCTTGGTGGTTACAGTGCTTGCCTGGCATGCGCAAGTACACAGGTTCAAACCCCAGCACCCATATACACAACTAAGTGTCAGAGAAATGAAAGATGAAGCCCTGCAGGTCTGGGATAGAGTGCTAGGGTTGCCAGGTGTATATAGGAGTTCACCAGATGGAATAGCTGGGCTGCAGGAAGGGAACGAGATGGGTGTGAGACACACGCCCCAGTCAAGGCCAAGCCCCCACTGCCACATTCAGACTCACAGCCAGGGAGGTTACTCTCCACTGCTTTGCTGCTCCTCCTGTTTTTAGCCTTCCTTCCTGGTCACCTGCCAACTGCATTTCAACAGGATGGTTTAAGCCTCTCCTAATCTCCTCACACTACCTCTGCCACTACCCAGCCCCCAGACCTGCCCCAAGTCAGTCTACATCCCACTCAGAGTTTTCTGCCCTGTCCCAGAACTGGCCATGCCTAAAACCCTAAAGGAGTCCCAAATCACCCCAGCCTGAGCTCTGGGATTGACTCAGAGGCCTGAGAGGGAGGAAAGGCTGACAGGCATGTCCACATCAGTTTACCCTCCCCATTGCTCCATGAGAATGAAAATGTCAATGGGTTACAATATTTTCAACATATATAATAAAATAACAGTAGCCTTAAAATACAAAGAGCTCTTAGAAATCAACAAGAAAAAGATGAAAACCTTATCATGAAAAAAGGCACCAGACACCAAAAAAGAAATATAGGTGACCAATAAATACAACAATGGTTAACCTCACACGAAATCCAAAGTAAAGTGAGATATTATTTTGCCCATTGATTGACAAAGTTTAAGCAGATGCAATGCCAAGGTTGGCGAGGCCACCTATAGATATATCCTGCAGGACCTGCCAGAGGGCTGAGGGGACAGACTCCCTCCAGGCGGCACCAGTGGACGTGGAGGACCCCCACATGTCCCTGTGAGGGAGTACTCCCAGAACATGACCTCCGCTGAGACGCACACGGAGGTTCCCGCACAGAAACGGTCATCCAGTGTATTCATGAGACCACCCAGAGCGGCAGTCGACACAGTGCAACTCTATGTGGCCTTACAAATTATATATAAGAAGCCAGGTGTGGTGGCACACACCTGTAATCCCAGAGACTTGGGAGGCTGAGGCAGGAGGATCATAAGTTCAAGGCCAGCCTCAGCAACTCAGCAAGGCCCTAAGCAACTCAGCCAGACCCTGTCACCAAGTTAAAAATAGTGGGGGGCTGGAGCAGTGGCTCAGCGGTTATGGCGCTTGCCCGGCATGCATGACTACGCAAGTTCAAACCCCAGCACCACATACACAACAAAGTCTTGGAGCAACGAAAGTCAAGTGAAAAACTAAATAAAATCGATTCTCTCTTTCTCTCTCTCTCTCTCTCACTATCCCTCTCTCTTTAAAAAAATAATAAAATAAAATAAAAGGGGGACTGGAGCAGTGGCTCAGTGGTTATGGGGCTTCCTGGTATGTGTGAAGACCCAGGTTCAAACCCCAGCATCAGGTACACAACTAAGTGTTGGAGCAACGAAAACCAGATGAAAATCTAAATAAAATTGATTCTCTCTTTCTCTCTCACTGTCCCTCTCTCTCTTTAAATAAATCCATAAATACATAAATAAATAGAAAAAGGGCTGGGACATAGCACAATGGTTAAGTGCCCCTGGGTTCAATCTCAGTACCTTCCCCAAAAAAAGAAGAGACAAAGAAAAAGAGAAACAAAAGGAAAGAGAGAGAAAAGAAAGAGTGAGAGAAGAAAAGAGAGAGATGTGTATCTACGGGCAGATTTCACCAGCACACCTAACGTAATCGCGGGGCAGGGCTGGTCGATGGCTTCTGCTCCGCCTTGGGGTACGTATTCATTTCCCAGGACTTAAAACCTTAGGAAAAAACTTGTGATCCGGGCTGACCGTGCCTGGGGCTGACCAGAATCAACAGGCCTAGACTTGCCACCAGCGCTCAGGACACCAGCAGCTGCCCTGGAGCAAGTGGCCCATCTCAGCCTTGGTGAGGTCACCTGCAGCACCGGTCTGACTGCCTGCTGGCCAGGTGGGCAGCTGCAATGGCTTGCAGAGGCAGCTTCAGAGACCAGCAGTGCTGGAGAGCCACCCGCCACAGATAGGGAGGCAAGGCTGAGGCAGGCCGTCCAGGCCCCAAGGGACAGGTTTCTACCTCTCAGGGTGCTGGGCTGCTGGGTGGGGTTTTCTGTGGCTTTGCTGGGAACCTCAGGGCAAGGTCCACCCACACCAGCCAAGTCTCGGAGCAGAGCCTCAGACAAGAAAGGGAGGTGTGAGCTGTTTCTCCTAAAGACCAGCCAGGACCAGGGCACAGAGGAGCCACTGCCCTGGGGTCCTCCAGCAGAGGAGTGCAGGGAGGGGTCTCCATGGCAGAAGAGGAAGGACAGCCAGAGAAGGCCGGGGCTTGGGCTGAGCACGGTGGACAGGGAGCCCACAGGTGAGGACCCTGGTAAATGCAGGACAGGGGGTGGGGCCCTGGCCCCTTTGTTGGGGGAGCAGGCTGGGAAGGGGCCTCTCTGTGCAGGTGGCACCAAGCAGGTGGCCTAGCATTGACCACAGGAAGCCCCAGAAGGCCCAGAGCCTGGACAGCCCCAGGTCTGCAGGACCCACCGCAGGTCTTCTCCACCCCAACCCCAGTTCACCCCTGCAGGCCTTGCCCCTAGCAGGTACAAAGACCACTGTCTGGGGGAGCCCTGCTCGCAGCCCCCAGGAACAGTGAATCACCTGGATTCTGGCCCCTCCGCCCTCTGCATTCAGAGCTGACCCCACCTGAGCGGCCTCGGTTGAGGACCTCACTGAGGCCAAGCCAGCAGGGCTCTCGAGCCAGGTGCACCGGGCCTTACCCACTGCAAGCATAGAGGCATTCCCGTCCACTCCCTGCTTCCTGCAGCTCCTCCTCCTGGCGCCTCCCCAGGGCTGGCGTGAGAGACTCCCCAGATCTCCAAGGGGTCTCAGTCTGCACAACCCCATGGCCTCCTTCCCAGAGAAACACTTCTTTAAAACCACTGGCAAAATGTTGAAAATCACACCCCGAAACATCTCCGACAAACCCACCCTCAAATTGCTTAAAGATGTGCAAGTGCCCACTGTCCCTGGAGGTGACCCCATTGTCTCCTCCTGGTCCCCCACAGACCCCAAAGAGCCTGACCACTGAACCATCCTTCACTGTTCTCACTAAAGGTGCTCTGGGGCCTTGGTCTCTGGGAATAAGGTTTGTGTTGGAGTGGCACCCCAGGCTGGGGGCGTCCTGAGACCTCCGTGTCCCCCTGTGGGACCTGGGGCTGCTGAAGGTCACTAAGATCATTTCCAAGACAAGAAAAGGTTGGGCCAACCTGAGGTCATGTCAGCAGCCCTTACTATAGCCAGGTGCTGTCTTTGGGTGGCCCTGACCATAGTCCTGCAGCCCCATGTCCAGCAGGACAATTGAGCTCCCTCCAGAGTGAGCCTGCTGCCCCAGAGATGACCCAGGAGTGGACCGGACTCCCCCTCTGTGGACAGGAGAAGCACAGAACAGAGGGCTCAGACTCCAGGAGCTCTGCACAGATGCACACCCTGCCCACCCCTTGTGCCACCTCTGCCAAGCTGAGTTAGAATGGGGAGCCCCAGAGGCGAAGACAGACCAGGCGTCTCACCTGACATGCGAGGGCATAGCTCAGGAGAGGGGCACGGCAGCCAGGTGGCCCTGGGGTCACTGGGCCAGGCTCAGCCTGACCTGAGGGTCTGGGGCAGGAGCTGCAGCACAGAGGCTGTCAAAAGGGTGGGTGCTCAGCATTCTCAGCCTTTGGCTCTGGGTGCCCAGAACACAGAAAACCCAAGTCCCTTCCAGGTATGGCAGCTCTGGATCCCAAGAGCAACCCTCAGGAGGAGGAGGTGAGGGCAGCTAGAAGCACAGGCATGGGCTTTGGTGACACAGGTGAGGGTGAGGTGACACAGATGTGTTCTATTAGGGGCACAACTTTGGAGACATGCGGACCCTGAGCTGGTCACAAGAGTCGGGCACCTGGGCAAGGCCCTGCTGTGTGCCTTGGAGAAGTGTGATCCATGGAGCACCAAGCATTTCTGCGCTCAGCCTGGGGCCTCCAGCTGCTGGCTCAGTTGCACTTGGCTGGGTCCTGCTGGACACCTGCTGAACGACCACCCGGAGCTGGGGGAGGAAGGCGGGAAGAGCAGGCAGGGCCTAGCGAGGCCAAAAGGCAGTGAGCTGGCCTGACCCTGACCCTGGAAGACACTTAGACAGCTGCACACCGGGAATGGTGTGCTCAGGGTGGCCAGGCATGAGGTTCCCTGGGGCCATTGCTGGGGATGGAATTTCCCCATTCACTCATTCACCCCAAAGTATGCATTAAGCGCATGTTGTTTACCGTGTCAGTTGCTGGGGCGGGCGTGGCAGCGTTGCACTAGATGAGTGGCCCAAGACAGATATTCACTTGGAGTTCAGGCCAGAAGCCTGAAGCCTAGGTACAGGCAGGGCTGTGGTCCCCAAGGGTGCCCAGAAGGACACTCCCGCCCCTTCCACCTGCTGGCTGTCACAGGCTGCCCTCATGCTCCTGTCCCCTGTGCCACCCAGTGCCCCAAGTATCTGTCCTGTGAGGACCCACTGGGTCAGGCCCCCAGCGACCTCCTCTTAATTCCTTCCAGAAAGACCCTTCCCAGGTGCTGGGGTTAGGAGTCCCACTTGTCCCATGACACGTGGCTGTCCTACGCTGGGGTCTGGGGCTGAGCCATGGAGAAGCAGGGGCCCCACCACTCTGGGACCAGCGTCTGAGTGGGAGCAAGATTAGGACATGAAGGAGCGAGATGAGGAGAGCCAGTGCAGCGTGAGGGCCTGAGGGGGTGCCTGCCAGCAGGCAGAGAGGGGATGGGACAGAGGTGAGGGGACCCTCCAGGACGACGCTGGCTTTCTCCCAGTCAGTGGGAGCCACAAGAGCATGGAGGCATGGCCTCCCTCTTAACAGGCCCCACTGTTTGAACAGACATCAGGGAGGTGAGGAACCAGGGCCACAATGTCCGTCATGTAGAGGTGACAGGGCTGCTGTGGGAGCAAGCGGTTCCCTCACATGGCCACTCAGAGCCCAGCTGGGCCCTCGACATGCAGTCATTCGCAGTGATGTCTGGGGGAGCAGAGCGTCTGGGACCAGCAGACGGACGGGGACCCCCAGCTCCAGACACAGTCACAGCACCTTAAAAGGGTCCTCAAAGAGTGTCCTCAGAGCTGGAGCTACCAAGGAGACTGCTGGGACACGCAGCAGGAGCCCGAGGTCTCCCCATTGTGCCCCTCATTCATTCTCTGTGCCCCAGGGGCTCCATCCAGGGCACACTGGCAGGTGACAAGCCCCCTCCCCAACAAGGTAGGTGCCAGGGCTCCAGCCTTCCCCATAGACTCCAAGCAGGCCAGGGACCCCAGTTCACAGTAGGAGTCAAGAGCTTGTTATCCTCAGCCCTGCCCCAGCTGTGTGGCCTCAGGCCCTCAGTATCCTCCTCTGTAAAAGGATCGATGAGTGTTCCCACAGCAGCAAGCCTACAGGGCCCACACAAGAAGCTCGACGTGGGCTTGCCAGGTAAACACTGGTGCTTTATCAGTGAACAGGCCGTGAGTCTCTTAGCACCTCAGCTCTGAGCCAGGCAGTGGGGTGGTGGGGAAGGCCCAGGACCCAGGAGGGTGGGAACAGGACCTCCTGTCCCCATCCCTGTGACCCAGCAGGAGTCTCTGGGTCCATTCCAGAGGCCCTGCTGTCCCCTGCACTGCTGTCCCAGCTCTCCGCAAGCCAGCACTGTCCCAAATGGGCTGTCCCAGTGTATAGGAGCCCCAACCCAGCACTCTGCACCTCGAGCCCCATGGCTCCTTGCTCTTCCATTCCTGTGTCTACTGGCCCCCAGGGTCTCATTTGCTGCCCCCTCCCAGCCTTGGCCCATGACTCTGTGTGCCACCTGGGCAGACCCAGAGTAGGCAGCCTCAGGCATCGCAAAGTCCAGGGCCAGCCTGAGAGCACACCTCCCCCGGGCCTGAGCACATCTTCCAAAGGACGTCATCATTCAGCACTCAGGGGCCCAGCCTGGCCGCCAGTTATCTGGCGCCAGCTGTGGGCTCTGAGGCTGGACAGCTGGCAAGGGCCCTGGCAGCTCACTAGCCCTCGCTGACCAGCCAGGCCCCCACCCCAACATCCCTTGCCCGCCAGCACAGATGTCGCAGCCGGGATGCCTCCAGCGCTTCCCAGGCATCCCCAGAGCCCGCAAGGCCCCGCCTGCTGGCCCAGGAGCGCTCCTTTCCTGTCCCCCTTTGTCCAGCAAAGAGGTCTTCTCTCGGGGCTTTGATCTTCGCTAGAGCCCTGTGTTGGCTGTGGCGTTGACAATTGTTTATCAGGTCTGAAATAGCTGAGATTCATGTCAAGCAGTCCGCATGGTAGAACAATGTTTATGAAGTGCTATCATCGTTTATGTAACTGCGTGTTGGGAAAGAAACAGAGAGCAGCAGACCACACAGGCCCGCGGCCGCACCCACGAGGAAGGCGGGGCTTCGCCCCAGGCCCTCCTGGCCACCAGGGAAACCGTCCAGGCCACTGGCCATGCGCCAAGCAGCCAGCAGAGAGGAGCCCTCAGCAGCTTGTGCAAAGGCCCAGGGAGGGGTGAGCACAGGGGGAAGGGGCAGCAGGGACAGTGAGGCTTGGGGCCCTGATGGGCAGGGGGCTCGGGGGTCAAGGGCCAGCACATGGCCTGCTATGTGGTGCAGCAGGGCCAGGCTCTGACTCAATTTACCTCAGTCTCTGACCTTTTTTTTTTTTTTTTTTGACCTGGGGCTGAGCCCAGGGGTGCTCTCCCACTGAGCTACATCCCCAGCCCTTTTCATCTGACTGAGTCAGGGTCTCACTAAGTTGCCTAGGCTGCCTGGAACCCACGACCCTCCTGCCTCAGCCTCCCAAGTTGCTAGGATCACAGGACAGTTCCAATTTGAGGATGGCACTGGTACCCATGAGAGGGGCTAAAGGTCAAAGCAGCCACAATGCTGAGCGGAGCAGTGGCACACTCACCTGCTCTGGCAGCAGCCAAGTGGCAATCTGCTGCAGAGCACTTGGGCAGACACTGCACATGGGCACAGACTCCCACAGTCAGGGCTCACCCTGCAAGAGAAAACCCACATTCACACAAAACCCTGTGCCCAGATATCCATCACCACTCCACCCACATCTCTCCAAAGAGGAACCAGTCTGGACATCCACCAACATGGGTGGATAAACAGGAAGTGGGTAGACTCTGACTCATCCACAGGAGGGAATACTATTCAGCCAAGAACAGGATGGACCACAATCCAGCCCAGGAAAAGCCATACACACACAGAAAACATTAATGACATGGCTCCATTTGTGCGAATTCCTAGAAGGGATCAAATTAATCTGCAGAGGCAGGAAGTAGAGCCTGGCTCTCATCCAAGGGAGGGTGACAGTCACTAGACATGCACAGGACTGAACGCAGATGTCCACACTCATCCAACTGGACTCTGTTTATGTGGCTGGGTCAGCAAAGCGCGACCACTAGGCCAATCCTCAGCAGCGGTCAGTCAGCAAGAGCTCCTGGGGCTGGGAGAAGTGTCTTCAACCTGAGCAGATCACCCTGCAGTCCTGACAGGGTGTCTGTCCATGAAGCATGACCTGCAACAGCCACAAGTGGAAATAATCCCCGAGCTGGCAGCGGGCACAGGGTGACCATGGCGCCTCTCTGCACGACTCCGATGTGGGTTCTGACGCACAGAGGCAGAGGGAAGGCCTTAGGAAGTGTGCCCAAGAGAAGGCGGACCAGGGGCCATGTGTGTGTGATCTATTGCCTAAGATGTCCAGAGGCAGGCAGAGGCAGAAAGCAGACCCATGGTTGCTGGGGATGGCCAGGGCAGGAGGTTGGGACGGCCAGGGGGAAGGTATGGCCGGTGATACATGGCTGGGGTGGGGGAGATAGCATGGCTGGAGGGATGGTATGGCTGGGGGGGCCACATGGCTGGAGGGATGCATTGCTGACGAGGGAACGGCCTCCTTCATGATGGAAATGCTGTGAAACCGTCAGGAGGTGGCTGGCAATTGCCCACCATGGCAATCTTTCTGAACACCGCTGAATTCTTTGTTTGGAGTGATTGATTTTCTGCAACGGGAATTTCACCTGAGTGATTAACTAGTACATTTAAACCAGCAAAATTCTGCAGGTCCTAACCCCAGATGAGCTTGTGTCCCTGCTCCTCCCAGGGCCACCTGGGGAGGCCCAGAGAGAGCTGCACACAGACGCCCTGTGCCACGGAGCAGAAAGGAGAAGAAGCATTCCGCCTGCAGCAGGGGGCCCAGCGCACAGAGCCTGGGCGACCTCAGGGTCCCAGGCCACACTGGCCCTGCAGAACCCTGCCCTGGCACCCTGAGTCAGGAGCACCCCCACACTGTGGTCCTGCACCTCTGCTCTCCAGGCTCTGCCAGGGAGGAAGTGTCCAACTGAGCCCAAGTTCACAGAGAGGCTGTGACGGCCCCCCAGCCAGCAGGGGCAAGCAGGCGCCCATGACCTGCCAGGCACTGAGACCATGAGATGTCGGCCTCCCTTCCCATGCCCTCGTCACTTAACTTTTGGGGGGCTATAAAATTCTGACTTTTAATATCTCCAACTCTTGTTTCTCATAAAGCAACAGTATTAGAGTTTCTTTAAAGCCATGCAGACCATTAATGTATCTTTATGATGTGAGCGGGATCCGAGGTGCATGGACCGCGGCCTTCTGACACCAGACTCCTGGCCACGCGGCACCGGTTACGACATCTGGGCCCGACTGTCTCCACAAGCTGCAAGATGGTGCAGCTTTATCATTTGTGATGTGTTAGCAGACAGCCCGGCTTAGTTCTGGGGTCGTTCCTGTCACTGACACCTCCCCGTCCCCCTCCGCTTGGCCCCCAGGATGACAGATCAAGTTATCCTGACCTACAGCGATTTACAGTCCCCATCACACGCTCGTTAAGTGCCATAGCTCCAGGAAGTGGGGGCCACTCCACACAGACACACAGAGTCTGGGAGCCCTGCCATGGCTGCTTCCCGCCAGGGCACAGGCGAGCAGAAAAACAAGTCTTGCGCTTCCTGGAGTCGGGCAAGGAAGCCCAGAAGTGCCACCATGTAAGCCTCCCTGCCAGCCTCTGCTCTGAGCCACCGCCTGCTCAACCTGGACAGCCGCTGGTTCAGGCCCATCAGCAGCCTGCAGGGGGCTCTGCCCACCCGGAGCGCTCCCCAGTTACCTCCTGAAATGAAAGATAAAGCCGGGCAGCCCTGAGGCACCCACACTCTGCCCCAGCCACCTGCTGCCTGCCCTCCAGAGCCCCAGCCCTGAAGCACAGGGTCAGCCTGGTCAAGGGGAGGAGCAAGAGAGGAAGGGTGGGGCCCGTGTGGCCCCACGGCTTCCCCAGGGCTGGGACTCGGTCACCAAGGAGGTTAGGGGGGTAGTTAGTGGGGCACATAGCTGGAGCTCTGGCCTAGATGTGGGAGGCAATCCTAGCTCCAAAAAGGAGAACTTGGTGATCAAGGAAAATCACTGAGACCACGGCAGATCCAAAGGCACGTGTAAGAAACGGCACAGCTGTTCATGGTCCTAACACAAAGGCTGCTGGTGGTTCTCAGCTGAAGAGTGTTCAGATCCTGAGGCCCTGGATGGCTCTCAGAGCTAAACCTAGAGTTACCCACAGCCGAAGCCTCCACGAGGTGCACCCCCCACCCAGGGGAACCCACTCGTCCTGAGGAGAGAAGCCCTGGCCTCTGAAACCGTGTTGGAGAAAGAGGCCACACAGGTGAGGCCTCAGGGCACGAGCCGAGACAAATCCAGAGAGGGGAGCTGGAGACGGGCTATCAGGGGAAGGTGGAGGCCGCGGGGTCCAGGAGAATGTTCTGGAATGAGAGCTGCGGGAGTGCTCCGGCTTGTGCTCGTAGGCAGCACCCCTGAGCAGTGTACTCTGGTGGGAAGCATGCTCATCCCAGCGTCAGCCCGGAAGGGACCTGGGTGACAATAAAGGAGACTTTGGCCTTACCCAAGATGTCACACTGCTTTGCAAGGCTCATCCCTGCAGTTCTTTTGTGACCATCTGGAAGCCGTGCAGAGGGGCTTGTGGGCTCTGCCCTCCCAGCTGCCCTCTCCCAGTACTGTCTGTCCCTTGCTGGGCACACAGCCACTGCCGTGGTGAAGCCCCTCCCCCAGGTGGCCAGGAGTCTGCCTGCACAGAGGGTGGGACAGGGCCCCAGACATCACAGAAGGCAGCCCTGGCCCTCGGGCCCCCTGCACAGGGCCATATTAATAGGTGACCCATTTATCTGGGGGCCAGAGCTGCAAGGCTGGCTGGCCTGGCGCTGGGCTGCCCACCCCACCCCTTATCTATCAGTCCGTAACACAAACATGTGGCGGCCAGGCAGCTTTTAAAGGTGCGTTTACAAGCGGAGGCTTTTGAAGCCTTATCTCGGGCATTCCCTGCTCAGGGATGAAGCCCGGGCGCCGCCTCACCCCAGGGCCGGGCATTTTGCCCCCAGCTGGCCCAGAGAGCGGGGCTGGGGGCCATGGGGAGCCCTCAGGGTCTAGCCTGCAGCTCCAGCCCCTCAGGCAACCAGAGCTGCCTAGCCGGCAGGAGCCCTGCCGGGGCCTGCTGACACTCTCTGCAGCTTGGTCACCACCCACTCCAGGCCCTGCTCCCCAGCTGTAGGACAGGGTCCATGGAGCAGCCTGGCCACAGTTGGCTGGGTACGGCATGGAGGCCTCAGGCCTGGACACTGGCACCTAGCACACCACTCTGCCCAGCACTCCACTCTACCCATCAGTGGCATCTGCCAAAGAACAGAGCCAAGGTTGGCTTCGCAGCCCTGGCATTTCCCGGCGCGCCACAGATGAGCACACTGAGGCCCAGCAGGCCCTCCAGACCCTCCTGAACAGGAGACAGCCACACCCCCATCCAGACTCCCGGGTGACCCACACCTGGTGCTTAGGTGCTTTCTTGACCCAACAGACAGATGAATGGGCAAAGAGCTGGGAGGACAAGGGTCCTACCACTCTGCCCTCCCCTTCCACCCTCCTGCCTTGCTTCTCGGCCCTCAGTGCTGAGCACAGATGCCAGACATCATTTGCCTGGATTCACCGAAGGAAGCTGTGGGCCACCTTGACCCTGGGGAGCCCGGCCACAGGCACAGCCTGCCTGTAGTGGACTTCCCAGAACTCCAGCCCCTGGTCACCACATCTCAGGGCTGCACAGCTCTGCTGGGGCAGTGTCTGGGTCCCCCACTGGACCTTACTGTGGACCAAGCTGATCAGCCTTCCTGAGCACAGCCAACAGGCTGGTCCTTGACCAGGGACACAGAGGCCTGACCAGAGCCACACAGTGGATTAGAGCCCACTGAACTCAGGACCCAGCCAAGTGAGGGAGTGGAGAGGCAGCTCCTGCAGCTTCCAAAGCCTTGGGCAGGGGCCACATCACGCCTCTCATGCCTCCATGCCCCTGCTTGGGTTCAGGCCCGCTCCCTGCCACCCCGATGCACGCTCCAACCTGTGACTTCAGCTGCTCCAGACCTGCATCACTCTCCCGGTCCTTTGCATGCTGTCACCTGTCCTCTGCCGTGTCTCAACTGATGTCACCTGTTATGCACCCCACCTAAGGCATCCTCAAACTGTCAGAGATCAATGTCCATTTTCAGTTTCCCAAGGGTTGACACCAGCTCACTTAGCCAGGATGATCTGCTCCCTGCTTGTGGGCTTCTAGAAAGGAGGAATTTCTGGGACTGCACACAGTAGGCCCTCAGCAGAGGGTACTCTGACCGCATCCCCAGGTCTGTATGAAGTGGGCACTCGGCAGAGGGTGCCCCCTGCCCACATCCCAGGCCAGGTCTGCATGCAGTGGACCCTCATCAGAGGACAGCCCCTGCCCACATCCCCAGGTCCACACACAGTAGGCCCTCAGCAAAGAGATGCCCTTCCCTCCAGGCTGGCCTGATCCTGTGGCAGGGTGGGGGCTCTTTGGCCTCCCCTGCTGCCTGACCCACTGAGAAACCTCTTCTGCCAGTGCCTGGGGCCAGAGCAGGGATGGCAGAAAGTCCAAGGCTAGCCTGGGTGGGTGCCCAATCCCTATCAGAGGAAGAGGACTAGGCCAGAGCTCAGTAGCTCCGGGGGCACAACCCAGATGCAAGGTGTCCCTGAAGATGAGGGTGAGCTCTGCAGCAGGGGTTCAGCCCAGTGAGAAGGGGCTGAACTGGGCAAGATGAACCTTCCTCTCCATAACCTCAGGTTGCCCAATCCCAGCTGACCGGTCACGCCCAGAACTCTGCTCCAGCAGTAATCCAGTGCCCACTCACGGGGACCAGATGCATGTGCATGCTGTGTGCCTGCATGGGTGAGCTCCGGAGAACTGAGGCCTTCCCGCACCGTCCAGTACTGCACCCCAGCACCAGGCAGCCCTGCCATGTGGTGACATGAGTGGACGAGGGCACGCAACTCCACTTCCCCTCAGATGGACTGTGACCCTGAAACAGATTTTTAAAGAATCGACCTTATTAGCCAGGCACAGTGGCTGTGCAGAGGTCCCAGGCCTCAGGAGGTCGAGCAGGAGGATGAGGGCCCCCAGGAAGTGCAGACCAGCCCTGGCAACACGACGAGACCCTGAAGCAAAATGACAAAGCTCAGCAAGCACGGTGGGCACAGCACAGCGCTCACTCTTCAGCACACGGCACTGTGTGATGTGGGACTCCCACCCCAAGCACAGCCAGGAAGCCGCCTCCACAGAGTTCTTCCTGGGCTTCCGCCAGCCGGGATGTGCCTCTGCCACCTGTGCCCATGCCCATGCTCACCCAGCGTGGGGTTTTGGAGCCACCCATGTCACAAGTCCTGACTTTGGGTCACAGGGTGGTTTTCATTGTGGGATTGGGCCCCTGTTTGTCCACTGACCTGTCCAGTTGGAGGTGACCATGAATCCAGATGCTGGGGACATCCATGGAGGTGCCAGGCTGTGCAGCTGGTATGCCCACCTTCAAGAAACTCTTGGCTTTTGTCCAGTAGCTGATGTGGTCAAGTCAGAGCCCCTGCCCCAGCTGTCCCAGCCCCAAGCAGGAAGCATCCACTACTGAGCAGCCCTGGACCAGGCAGGGCTGTGCCTGCAACCTCTGAGCTCCTCTGAGTTGCCCGGGGAAGTCCATTTTGCATATGATGCCCTGACTCAGAGAGGTGGGGAAACTGGCCCAAGGTGATCCAGCTTTCAAGGGACAGAGTCAGGCTTGAAACCTGGCTGGGAGATCAGGGGCCTAGTCCTCTGGTCCTGGCCCCAGGCCCCCAGGGTTGAGGTCAACACTGCCTCTCCCTGCCCATGGGGACTTCTCAGACAACACACGCAGCCACCACAACACATCCCTGTACATCCTCCCCACTGTGCACACAGTAGGCCCAGCCATGCACATAAGAGCATGCCTAGACACATCATACATGTGTGAACATGCATGTGCACATACACATGTGTATGTGCAAATGCTGAGGGCAAACGCCAATCACATGCAATACACACTCTTGCAGCAAAGGTGGCCTAGACTGCTCAGCCACCACAGGCCGGGCTGGTGACAGGAACCTGCTTCTCACAGGCCAGGGGCTGGCAGTCCAAGCAGACCCCCAATCGGACCAGGACAGGTTTCCAGCTTCCCAGGCCACCTCTCATGGCACCCTCCATAGCAGCATGGCCAAGGGCTCACAGGTCCCCTTTGTAAGGGCACTGATCCATATGGGAGGCTCAACCTCTTGGTCTGGTGACTTAACCACCTCCTACCCCCAATACCATAGCCATAGGGTCCTAAACTCAATCTACGAACTGGGGAAACACACTGAGTCCATGGCCAAGAGCAAACACGGCACACACGTGAGCACACACACATCCCTGAGCCTCAGACTGGACCCTGCAAACACACTGGCGACTGCTCGGGCCTCTCACAAAGGCCCGGCCACGGGGGCAGGCAGGCACCCAGAAAGCTCTCTGACCTGGCCAGAGTTTGGGGTGGCCCGTGCTGACCACAACTGAGCCCAGAGCCCAGCTGAGGAGCCATGGTGGGACCAGAGATGCACAGTCCTCACCCCAAGCCCAGGGTCAGCTGCCAGCAACAGTGGGGAGCAGGAAGTCCTCCTGTCCTCTGACCTCTGAACTTGCCTGCTGGCTGAGATCCTGGTCCTCCTCCTCTGAGCCCTGAGTACTCCCCAAAGCCACCTGTCTAACTTCTGTGACCCCACGTGAGTACTCCCACCCACTTGGGCCACCCATACGTCCTGGACAGTCAGGGCAGACCCAAGGCCCAAGCAGAAGCCAGCAGGGTCGCTTCCAGGAGCAGTCTCCAGACTTCCACCCCTGAACTCCGGCAGGGATGGGTTCTGAAAGACAGGAAACTGAGATGAACATGGGACTTCACCTAGGTCAGCCCTGTTAGCGGGGCCTCTCTGGGCAGAGGGCCAACTCTGTCCCCTGGCAAAACCAGCAGGTTCTCTCCTGTCCCACGTGCCCCAATCTGTGCTGCCCTCAGGGCCACCCTTCTGTCCAGGGCCACTGGCTGCTCCTGCTGGTGATTAGGAGAAACAATCCCATCTCTATGTGCCGCAGGCCCAGCCGGTTCTTCCACTTCCCTGAGATGGCAGAACCGGCTGGGCAGCTCAGGGTTGTCCCTGCCTCCTTTCTGCTCCCGGCTGGAGGAATGGGGAACCTGTCAGGCGGGTTTGGCCAAAATTCTGTCTGTTGCCTGTGCAAGTTCACGCAGCGCTCACTCCGGTCTCCCCAGGTGGGGAGCACTTGGCTCTGCAGAGGCCCCCCGGAGGTCGAGGCAGGGCGCCGGCCATGTGAGTACCTGATTTCACCTGCAGGCAGCTTGAGGAGCCAGCTGGGCTGGGGCTGCTGGGGTGCTCAC
This sequence comes from Aplodontia rufa, assembly GCA_004027875.1. Taxonomy (NCBI): domain Eukaryota; kingdom Metazoa; phylum Chordata; class Mammalia; order Rodentia; family Aplodontiidae; genus Aplodontia; species Aplodontia rufa. The sequence continues at coordinate 18,288 of PVKS010023369.1, forward strand.
AGGGAGACTCCCGCCCAAAAGCCAGGAGGCAGGGCGGCAGGCCACCCTCTCCCACAGGGTGTCACAGGACCGTGGTTCTGGGTGCCTTAGTCCCGGTAACCAAGTGAGTAGGAGGGCTCTGCAGGCTTCCTGGGCAGGGGGTAGGTGTGGACAGGCAAGGCCTGGCCCCAGGGGGTTTCGGCGGTCTGCTAAGGGGCTCAAGGGCACAGGAATGGCGTGCTCCTTCAGAGGCAGGTGGGGCGGGGAGTGCTCTGCGCAGGGCAGAGGGAAGCTCAGCGGGGAGCTCAGCTGCCTCTGTCCAGTGTGTGGAAAGCGGCCCCTGCCTCCAGGCCTGGGAAGCCAGGGCCACCCCAACCCTGAGGAGTCAGGTTACAGGGCTGCTGTCACCTGAGCTGCAGAGCAGCCCAGCTCCTGTGCAGGTGTGCAGAGGCCTGGGGGAGCTCGGTGCATGAGAGCCACAGCATGTGCACAGGTGCTGCGTGTGCAAGGGCTGTGTGCATAGCAGGGAACGATGGCTGCAGTTGTGCACAGGAAGCTGTTGGCGCTTGTGTAAGGGTGGCCCTCTCTGAGTGAGGCTGTCGCTGCTGCCTGTGTGTGGCAGGGATGTCACACGTGTGCACCTGTCTCTTCTGTGTCTCATGTGCCAGGAGGGTGTCAGAGCACGAGTCAGGGACACCTCTCTGGATTTGGCCCAGCAGCTATTAGGAGGCTCTTCTTGTGTCCTGGCTATGTACTTGGTTTCCTGGTGACTGCAAAGAGGTGACATCTTTGTCTCACCTTCATCATCTATGATACAGGGGCTGCCATAGCCGCTCCACAGGTGACAGTGAAGCTCCTGTGGGGTCCTGGCACATGGGGACTCAGGCGGTTCCACCCCCTGCTGGCCCTAGATGCCCATCACTGGCTCAGGCTCTGGAGTGCCAGCCTCAGGCTGGGAGATTTTTTTTTTTTTCTTCAGGGCTAAGGACCAAACTCAGGGCCTTGCGTGTGCTAGGCAAGTGCTCTGACACTGAGCTAAATTTCCAACCCCTCAGGCTGGGAGCTTTGACAGCCCAAGTGGCACAGTCTCCCACCAGCCTCCAACAGCCCAGGCCAGGGGTGACCACCATGGTTTTATGGACAGGGAAATTAAGGACAAGCAGGCAAATGACTTGGATACGGTCACTATGCAAGAGGCTTCCCTGCACTGCAGAGGGTAGGAGGATGTGCGGGAGCCAGCCAGGCCCAGGCTCAAATCCCACCGGTGCTTATGCAGAGCTCGAGCACACAGTAGGTGCTCCACAAGCACTGCTGCTGTGAAGATCCAGCATGCTCCGACAGTGTGACTGGCCTGGACAGACACATCAAGAGGCAAACTGGCCAGGCCACAGCTCTGAGCCCAGCCTCCTCTGGGAACTTCCGGAGGGCTTTAGCATCCCTGCAAGCCAGGAAGAAAGCTGGTGTGAACTGAGGAGCAGAGTGGCCTTTTGGGCAATGGAGACACTCCCATTGCCACTGCTGGGGCCATCACTGCTGTTGGTGTGGACAGGTAGACAGTCAGATGGCCCAGTGGCCCTGTCCTTAGAGAGGAGCAGAGTCAGGGTCCCAGCACTCTTCCCCCAAGGGGCCTGCTAGAGGGAAGGGGGCCAGGGTGAGGGCCCCCACCCTGGGCAGATGTCCTTGGAGCCATGGTGCCTGGCAGCTCCTCTGGGTCAGCAACGCAGGAGGAGCAGGGCCAATCAATGCTCCCAAGGACCCAGGCTTAGGCAGCCCAGGAGCCCAGTGCGCATCTTCCCTGAAGGCAAGACTCAGGCCAGGCCACCAGCCAAAGGTGGGTTTGCCACCAGCCTAGATGGTGCCCATTCTGTTGGGGCTATGGTGCCCTCACCTGTGTGAGGAGCTGGATGGCACCTCCCCAGGCAGGGCCACCATGGCCTTGAAGCAAGTCCCCAGTGAGCAAAGTGAAATCACTGTTGGGACCCCAGGCCTCTGCCCTGGATTTGGGGCAAGGGTCTGCCCTCCTGAAGGGCCCTTTTGGCCACAAGACTTGGACTTGCCCCTCAAGGGAAGGCTTGTGGGCAGTACCACTTGCCCTGGGGCTGTCTGTGAAGGAGGCTCTGTCTGCTGCAGGACCCTCCACCCTGCACTCAGCCCACCAAGGCTGCCGAGCTCTGGGCCAAGCCCACCTTATCCGAACACCGGACACCTGGGGGGACCCTCGCAGTGACCCTGACCAGTTAAGGGCACAGAGGCTCCGAGGGGTACAGCACCTTGCTCAGGGCTGCATAGGATCCACACTCAAAGCCCACACCTTCAGCCCTCTGCCCAGGCAGATGCCCCACCAGCTGGGGAGTGGCTGCCCTCTCCTCTGGGGCACTGAGTCTCTGACCTGCTGGAATTAACAATGGAAAACACTACCCCCTGACCAGCCACTCCAGGGGCCCAAGGGGCAGGTGGAGTCCTGGACATTACTTAGGTTTAGGTTGGGACCTGGAGGGTCCTGGGAGGCAGGTTAGCCTGCAGTGTGTGCCTCTCCTGATGGGCTCGAAGGGGAAGTGCTGGGTTTCCCAGCACTGAGGCTGTTAGTGGAGGATGGTCCCGGACCCTGTGGGGCTCCAGTTTATCTGATGTGCTCTGTTCGATTCTAATAAAATGGCTTCACTGGCATGGATCTTAAGGAGCTGGTGCAGTCACCCCACAGCACCAGGCAGCAAGTGATGCCCTTCACCAGCCAAGGTCCAGCCTCACCTCTCACCAGTATTGGCTGGATAAAATCCTCCCTGGGGCAAAGGGGGCAGGGAGCACAGCCTGGCACGTTGGCAGGACCTGAGGAGTGGTAGCCGTCACCCCTTTGCACCTGCCCCCAACTGCCCAGCCTCCACCTACAGGTAGGGCAGAGCTGGGCCACCTTCCCTGTCCCTCCCTGCTCCTCCGGGGATGCTCAGTCCCAGCAAGGATCCAGAGCAAGAGGGACAAGGGACTCCTGGGACCACCTAGGGACCGTCAGGCATGGAGCTCAGGTCTTTGCCCACTCCATCCTTCCTGCCCTGCACTGCCCCAAAAGCTCCCACCACCCTCTCCAGCGTACAGACCCCCAGGCCCTCACCCCTGCAAGCTTACACCTCCCGCAGCTCCTAACCCAGTCCTGGGCATCTGGGCAGACCTCACCCCCACTTCAGAATTCTCTGCATCCCTAGTCACCATCAGCAAGCCCACCTCCCTCCATCCCCTACACTCCAGTGAAGGCTGCAGGCCAGGCTACCCGAAGTTGGCAGAAGCCCAGGAGACTGGCTCTGTCACCCACTCACCCACCAGTGAAGTCACAACACCCCATGGCACTGCACCAATAGGCTGGTGGTATTGCCCAGCCCATCGTAGCCACAGACCCCTGGAAGTAGGGGCTTCCAGTAGGACATGTCCCCAAGTCTGGTCACCACTCTGCCCTGCCTGTGGGCCCCTGTCCCAGCTGCCCCACCCAGTGTGCAAAGGAACACCTGCTGTCCTTGGGGCCCTTGAGAAGAACAGCTGGGCAGGGCCTGCTGTGGTCTGGAGCAGAGAGCAGCCCTTGGGTGGGGACCCAGGCACTGTTTTGCTGGGAACAATGCCCACCTCATGTGGACCCTGAGCCCCAGCAGCCTCTCTGGCCTCACAGGTGTTGGCCCAGGCCACATGCAGGCACAGAGGCCTGCAGGCAGCTGCTGCTGCACCAGTCTGGGTGGAACTTCAGGCGCTGCAGCTCAGCCCCTCCCCTCCTCGGCCCAGCCCACCTCCCAGGACCCTCAGCAAGGCAAGGCCTGCACAGTAAGGCCCACAACCCTGAGGCAGGGTGATGAGCAGGACCTGCGGCCCAGAGCAAGTTCAAAGCCAGCTCCTGCTCCCCCTGTGTGAGCAAGGCTGGTGGGTGGCCTCTTTGAGCCTCAGTTTCACCAGCCGATGCTGTCAGGGTGAGACTACTATGGTGGAAGTGGGGCATACTCAGGAAATGAGGCCAGCATCATCGACAGTGACCATGTAACCTTAGCCCTGACCCAGGCCTGCTGGCCCCTCCACCTCTGGAACCCAGCATCTTGTGCTGCATCCCTCACCAGGCCAGCTCCAGCCCCCAGCCTCCCATCAGAGGCCCTCCCTCCCGCTCCCTGGCTGCTTTGTGTGGGTGTCCTCAGGTCTTTGAAATGCAGGGGAGACCATCCTCCGTCCTCTGTAGCCCCCTTGGTCATTGTGAGGCCTCAGCACAGCTGGGCACAACTGGTATCACAGGCCCACGGCAGGTTAGAGCAAAGGATGGAAGTGTGGGGCACCACCCTACTGCGGGATATGGACGGGGAGCAGATGTGCCAGGGAGGCAGCATACCTGGGCACTGGTGGCAGCTCGGGTGGCCACTGCAGGTGGTGAGGTGGTGAGGCGCTGGGTGTGTGTGGAAGGCAAAGCTAGTAGTTACTGCCGACCGCACAGTGAGACTCTGGCGGAGGGGCAAAGACTCCGACACCAGGAGGGTACCCACCTCTGCTGCACCCCACAGGGCCCCCATCTCCTTGGACAGAGGACCAGAAGGGGATGCAGGATGTCCCCAAGAGGAAGAGTGTGGCTCTGGTCCCTGGAGCTCCAGGACAGCCCTGTGCTGGCTCAAGGCCCTGGTCCCTTCCTCAAACAGGGCTGGAAGCAGTCCTCACCCAATGGTGGCCGCCTGGCTTAGCCCCATCTGTCAAGGGCTAGTGTCCAATCAACACCAAGCCTTCCCTCAGGCCAAGGGAGAAGGGCCGGGGACCTGGTCACCACAGCACACGCCCAGCGCCCACCCAGGGCAGTGATGGGACATACACTGCACGGAACTCTGAGCCTCAGCCCGTGCTCAGCAGTGGGCAGCCTCTGGGCACTGCCCCAGGCAGTCTCCAGAAGGCCTCCATGTGCAGCAAATGCTAGCTAATGGGCTCACGGAGTGCACAACAAGCACCCAAGGCCCCTGCAGGCCAGGCCTGGCCCAGCCTCCCTGGCCAGGGAATCTTCGGGGAGGGGAGGCAGCCAGGCCTCTTCTGCCACTTGTCTGGGAGCTGTCCAGGCCACTGGGAACTGGGAAAGTCCCAGAAGGGCAGGCTGACCCAACTGAGTCCTCCTAGGACCTGCAAGTAGGGGAGGCTGACAGCAGGAGGGAGCCAGTGATCAGCAGACAATGGTCAGTGGCCCTTCTGCAGAGGGACTCTGCCCCTCCTTGGAAGGCCCCAGCCCCTCCACATGGGGCTGCAGTGTCTGTGTGCAGGTGTTTCTGTGAAGTCATATGTCTCTGCACATGCTTATACATCTACATGACTGTGACTGTCCATCTGTACACATGCACGGTACTGTGTGCGCGCGCATCTGTGGGTGTGTGACTGAAAGGGGAAGGTTGCACTGAGACAGAGAGGCGGCTTCTGGGGAGAAGGAGGAGGGCCTGATGGACAGCAAGGCAGGGGCAGCCTCTTGCACCAAGAAGCCTGACACTCAGCTCCATGGCCGGCTAGCGCAGCCACTCCATTCTAGGCAGGGCTTACAAGCAGGAACAGGGCCAGCCCTGGTGGACTGGGCACTGTGGAGGGCAGGACAGCTCAGCGGGGCTGGTGCTCACCTGCAGCCCTCCAGCCACACACTGGCACCTGCCCTCCAGCACCATGCAGTTCTGCCCCATGAAGACAGGCTCTGCAGCCACAGGCCCTTCCATGGCAACCCACCTGTCCACTTCCCCCCTGCAGGCTGGAGACGTGGTCCGGGCTTGGGGAGCCATGGAGAGCTTCACAGAGTCACTGAACAGGCTGAAGGACGTGCACGAGAAGGAGGTCCTGGGTAAGTGCTGGTTGCAGCGGCATCATGGCCCTCACCTGGGCAAATGGTCCTCAGGGACAGTGCAGGCCAGGGAACTCTCAGGGGGCCAGGAAGTGGAGTCAGACTCACGCAGGGTGTCTTCAGCACGGCCCAAGAAGAGGAGAGTGCATTCCAAGGGCACAGCAACACACATAGCCAATTGCAGTGCCATCTCCAAGTACATCCCAGAGGGTGACCTGCTTCCAGGGATGGAGCAGGTGGCTCCAGAGCCTGTCTGGAAATTCTGAAATTCTGGGCTGAAATTCTCCTCTTCCCTCCAGGAGTGCCCCATGTCCCGCACTCCTGTCCAGTTCCCCCACTGACTGGGCCAGGGCTGCAGCCCCTCTGCTCACTGCAGTTCCAGGTCAGCCCCTCCCTGAGACCCTTACAGAGGGTGCCAACAGCCACCAGAGGTCCAAAGGGGCTGGCTGCTTCCTGAGCACTGGAGAGAGGTGGGGCTGCCTAGGTGAGAACCCCCCAGGCCATCCCCAGCCCCAGGCTATCCAGGCCCACACTGGATCACAAAGATAGAGTGAGTCTTTGGGGTCTTCCCTGGAAGCCTGTTAATTTCACACTAGATGCCCCCCAAAACAGCCCCTCTTGACCCCCCAGCCACCTCCAGCACTGGGGTCCCTACTAATCTCAGAGCCTGAGTCCCCAGGGGCAGGGGAGAAGCTGGGCCCAGACCAGGCCTCAGGCAGCCAAGCCAACAAGGCAGCCAACATCTGCCCAGAGGGAGAGCAGCCTCCTGGAGCTGCTCCAGGCAGGGGGCAGGGTTCTGCTGTGAACCCTGCATGACAGTCAGGGACAGTAGGCACCAACTCGAGACCCTGCCCAGACCCCACCACGGAGGCTGCAGGGCTGGGCCTGACATGTCCCTGTCTCTGCTCACTCTGCAGGACTGCAGAACAAGCTTCTGGAACTGAATGCCGAGCGGTGCCGGTGAGTGAGCCCGGCTAGGCCGAGTACAGTAAAGCAGTCAGGCAGTGGCACTGCAGGGAGCTGAGGGGCGGGGAAGCCACTGGGCCACAGTCACACCGGTCAGTGGAGGAGCCAGGATGGACCCAGGGGCCTCAGCCCCAAGGGGGCTGCTGGAGACGCTGCTCATCCCAGGGTGCTCATCCCAGGGCTGCATTGTTTACTGGTGGGACGGCCAGGGGTCGAGCTCTCCACGGCCTTCTCTGACCCGGCTCTATGCATATGCCATAGCTAAGCAGGTGGCAGGTGGCATGAGACAGCACCAGTCCAGGAGCATGGGGCTGAGCAGACCTCTGTTGCCCCTCACACAGGGATGCGCAGCGGGTGGAGGAGCTCTTCGCCAAGAATCACCAGCTCAGGGAGCAGCAAAAGACACTGAAGGAGAACCTGCGGGTGCTGGAGAACAGGTGTGGTGTGTGGGCCTGAGCTCCACTGCAGGACTCCTCCAGTCGCAAGGGAATCACATTCCAAGATCCCTCCCTAAGCTCCACTGAACTGGGACAGTACCCTCTCAGTGCTGTCTCTTGTCCCCATCCACAGGCTGCGGGCTGGCCTGTGCGACCGCTGCATGGTCACCCAGGAGCTAGCCAGGAAGAAGCAGCTGGAGTTCGAGAGCTCACACCTCCAGAGCTTGCAGCGCATCTGCGTCCTGAGTGAGCCCGCTGCCTGGCAGGCCCTAAGTCTCCTCTGCAGTGCCAGGGACATGGGGTCATGGGGACAGGAGGGAAGGTGGCCAGCCCTGCACTGTCACAGATGAACCAGGATGAATACCCCAGTTCTCAGATGAGCAGCCTCCAGGGGCCTCAGCCTCCTCCTCCCAGTGGCCAGGAAGGTCCTGCAGAGCCCTGAGGTCCACTGCTCCTACTGTTGCACAGCTCCTTTCTCCTGGAGGGAGCCCCAGGGACAGGTGGGAGGCCATCTTGTCACTTTTCCAAACGTCAAGGCTGGCATGGCTTATTCAATAACATCTGACCATCTGCAGATGCAGCAAGCATTTATGTGGCACCTGCTGTATTCCAGGCCCTGGGCCAAGTACTGGGGACCTGGCTGGGAGCAAGACAAAGAGGGGAGCTTCCCTGCCACTGGGAGACCCCTGCCCCACCCAGCTGCTTCGCTAACCACTGCCTTTTGCAGCCAAGGAGGTGAGCGGGCTGAAGGAGGAGAACAAGACATTGAAGGAGGAGCTGAAGCGGCTTCTGGGCTTGCAGTGAGTGGGGAAGGGTCCCAGGCCCAGACACCAGTGCCCCACCTGTCCATGAGGTCTGAGGGCAGTGGAGTGCTTCCCAGGTCACCTGGGTCTCCCCAGCGAGCCCTGGTACTTCTCCCACCCGGGGGCTCTGCTCTCCCTCACCACCTGTCTCCTTACACTGCAGAGACAGGCCCACTGCCCTGGCCAAGGAGGGCACCTCAGATGCTACCTCACCCCTGCTGCTCCCCTCCCCCAGTGGCTGGAAGGCCATCACCAAGAAGCCTCCGGGAAGCCATGAGGAGGCTGAGGACCTGGGTCCACAGGGAGAAGGTGCTGTGGGGCTGGGAAGTGGGCACCATGGACTGTGCAGTGCCAGCCCAGCAGTGAGCTGCCATCCCGCGGACACCTGTCAAGCTCTGAGCCACTGCTTCTCCCCCCACAGAAAAGCTGACGAGCTACAGAACATCTCCAGAAGCCAAAATCTCCCCAGGTGCCAACCTGTCTGAGCCACGGGCCCCAGACATGGTGAGTGGGCCAGCCCCAGCAGGAAAGTGGCAGCCTAGGGCTGCATACACCAGGCACTGTGTGCCAGCCTCACACCAAGCACACCTCCCCCAGGGCCAGGCAGGCAGGGACACAGCTTCCCTGGGTGTGGGAGGAGGTGAGGTGGGCACAGTCCAAGCCCACACAGCCAGTAAAGGCCAGGGCACAACTAACCCATCCTCCCCTGCAGAGCCCCCAGCACATCTCCAACCAGCTGCATGCAACTGTCGCTGTGGTGCGCCCTGGGTCCCAGGCCTGTCCGGCTGACCATAGATCTGCCAATGGGTCACCCCCACTACTGTCCACTAGGAGCAGCCCACCCAGCCCAACCTACAAGCATAGCCTCGCCCTGGACAGGTGAGGCCCACCTCCACCCAAGGAGCAGCTCCTGTCTCAGACTCTGGACTGACCAAGAAGTTCTCATTAGCCCTCAAGAGCCCCTGTCCTTTTCTGGCTCTTCTGGGCATCCTTCCTGGTGCAAAGCTGCCCTGAGGACACCTCCCCAGGAGACACAGGAGCTGGGGTGGGCAGCTCTGTCAGAAGGGCCCATGCCAAGCCTTTGACTCACTGTCAATAGAGCTGGCAGGGTGGTGGAGGGGGACAGAAGGACCAGGGCACTCCAGGTGAGGGAGCAGGAGGACTCCTCCCAGGGAGAAGGTGAGGCAGCGGTGTACAGGCCCCAGCCATGCCCTCAATACAGCATGGCCTGCAGAGGCAGGACAGAGCCTGCCAATCCCTACAGCCTGAGACCTTGGGCAGCTTGCCTCACCCTCTGTGACGCAGGGGCCCTGTCAGGCTCTCTCAGCTGGACACTGCTGATCGAGGGCCACAGTCACTGGGACTCTCCTCCACAGCTTCCTGCGGGCCTTCCAGTCCTCGGCCATGACCTTTGAGTCCCTGCCTCGCTCCCTGCAGGCTGACCGCCTCTGCCTCCTGAATCGCCACCTGCCCCTGCCCCTGCGGACGCCCTCCAGCAGCCCACAGCCCCAGGGCCTGAAACCCAGGGAGGCAGAGGCCTGGGAGGAGCCCGCAGGCCTGCTGGGCCTGCCCCGCACCCTGGTGGGCATGCAGGACCCACGGCTGGAGGGCGCCCTGCACCTGCTCCTGGCACGGCAGCAGCTGCAGGCATGGCGGGTGGCCAGCACCAGACCAAGGGGCCCACCCTCGCCAGGGGGCACGCCTCCTTCCCTGTCAGTTGGCTCAGACTCCCAGAGCCCTGAGGTTGAGGTGCCCAGAGCAACTCTGACCGCAGTGGACCTGCCTGGCAGGTGGCACCCCCAGCCCACAGGCCCAGGCAGCCCCCCGAGGAAGGAAGCCACAGCCACCCAGGAATCTGCCCCAGACAAGCCCCTGGACCTCTCAGACCGGGGTCGGGGTAGGGATGCCCCCAAGTCCACTGGTCAACCTAGGTCACTCAGCCCCGCAGTTGCTCACAACCTCAGGCAGGAGCAACCCCAAGACACAGAGTCGCCCTCCCTGCCTCGGCCCCCCACTTGCAGCTCCTGGGCACTCTGCAATGGCATGAAGGCGAGCAGCGCACTGGAGCCCAAGAGGCCCCCCACTCCCATGGTGAGGAGCTAGCCCCAGCCACGCTCAGTCCCTGTCCTCAGCCTCCACATCCCCTGCTGCCTGGGCTGCCCCTTTCCTCCCCGCACCAAGCCAGTGCCAAGGAGCATCCTGGCTCCTTCCTCACACTAGAAAGAAGGGCTTGCCCTCTAGCCACAGCCCCAGGTGTCCTGCAAGCTGTGTCCAGGGCACTCAAGCCACCACCCTGCCTCCCCCAGAATCCCTCTCACCCTCTCCCAGAGCCCCACCCCTGCCTGACCTCTCCTGGAGGGACAGGAGATGAGGCCAGAGGAAGGTCGCAGCCAGCACACCACCCACAGAGGCCTGATACTGATGGACCCCCAGGTACAGTGAGTGCTCAGAGCCACGAGGGTCCCAGAGTCATGGAGCGACTGTGGGGGAGGTTCAGTCCTGTTGGCCTAACTGGCCACACCCTGGGTCCAGGCTTGGTTCCTCCCTCCTGTGGACAGAGGGGAGCGGAGGGCCTGGGACAGGTACTTCAGCCAGTCAGTAGGAAGGGGCAGCCAAGCATAGGCCAGCAGAGGTCACGCAGGGAGACAGGACAATGGGCAGGGCCCTCATGCAGAGCCCTAGGGAGTAAGCCCAGGCCCAGGCCCCAGTCTGACCCTCAGGTCCTCATCAGCAGAACTCTCCCCTCCCATCAGACCCACTCAGGGCACTCTCAGGGCCACCAGCCTGGCTGACCCGCACCCTGCATCTTTCAGACCCCAGCAAGGCCATGGTGCAGAGGCCAGAGTCGAATGAACTGGACGAGCCAGACACCTCAGACAGTGTGGTGGGTCCCTGGCAACAAGCTTGGGTGCCCAGCAGCTGCACTGCCCGGGATGGGGTAGGGTGTTGCTTATCCTGACTGCACCCCTTCTGCCCAGGTGAGCCTGAGCGCCAGTGCCCAGCCAAGCATGCCTGGGGAGGGGCACAGCTGCTTCTGTGCCCAGCAGCGTCTGCAGCAGAAGAGGAAGTGGGCCTTGGACCTGGTGGGCAAAGGTACCACATCAGGGGGGAATGGGGGACTGCAGCACCCCACCAGCAGCTCTCCTCCTGGCATGACAATGGCATCCCCAAGAACCCTGGACCTCTGCAGCACAGGCTCCTTAAGAGGAGGGACCAGGGCCAACCTCACTGAACCCTGACTACACCATGTCTCCTGAGCCTCAGTCTCCCCACCTGAGAGCAGGCTGGCACTAGAGCCCTATGAGATCTCACTGGCATATAGGTGTAAGGACCCAGGCACAGAGCTGGGGACAGTCATCATCCCAGAAGAACAGGCATCCTGGCCATGAGCAGCCCCCCAGGGATGGTGTTCCTGGACAGGCTTGCCCACTTTCAGGTGTGGACCAGGGACAGTGGCATATCCTGCTGGGCGTGGGGTGTTTGCTCCTGCTGGAGATTTGGGGGCTGCTCACCTGTTGCCCAGGATGGGGCCTTGGGGCTCAGCTCCTCCCAATAAAGCCAGTGGGAGCCTCAGCCCTGGTTCCAGGGTATCAGGACAACCTCCCACTTCCTGATCCGGGCACAAAGGCAGTGCCTTTGAACACCTAAGCTAATGCAGCCCTGGTGTTTGTCCAAGCAGGGCTTGCAACTCAACAGGCTGGGCTGTGGCCGCCACAAAGTGCCATTGTTGCCCGGAGGGTGGCCATGGCCTGTGTTTGCTCCAAGCCGAGGCCGAGGCTGCACACCTGCTTCCTTTCCAGGCCCTTCCTGCTGTGTGCTGTGCACCTCAGAAGCTGCCCTGCTGGGGTGCCCTCTGCCCAGGACAGAAGGTGTCACCTCCCACTCTCCAACCCCTCTTAGAGCCTCTCAGCTAGGCCAGGGCACAGGCAGTTGGCAGGGGGCTCCCAGCAGGCACCAGGTGCCCATGGGCACAGTCCCTAGTCCCACAACAGCCACCAGGTGTTGTGGGCCCTGCAGGCACCCACTCTGCCAGGCAGGGCACCACACGGCCCTGTGCCAGGACCAAACACCTTGTATCCTGTGCTGTGGGGAGCTGAAAGGGCCACATGGCAGTCACAGGTGGGGTCACTGAAGCTCAGAGAGGAGGTGACTTGCAAAGGGCACAGGGCTGGTTCACAGGACCAGTTTCTACACTTGAGAGTGCCCTGCATCAGAGGCTCTCCTAGGGCCCCTCATCTTGGCAGGTCCAGCTGGGACCCACCTAGGACCAGACTGCCTCCATTCTGGTCTCAGCCCAGCCCTAGGGGTGGCCCACAGAGGGACATGGCCAGCATCCCAGGGACTCTGCAAGCTTCACCCATGTGCTGCTACTTATCCAGCATGTCCCAGGTCCTCTGCAAGGCAGTCAAAAGCCCCCTCCCACTAGAGCACCCTTTCTCTGGAAGTTGGTGGCTGTTAGAAACAAGGGTGACCAGCTTGCCTCACAGAGGTGGGCATTTGTGGGCCCAGAGGCTGTGCCTAAGGCCTTAGTGGGAGTGTCACCTTCACAGAGAACACACAGGCCACCTAAGCCATGCCATGCCTGACTTGGGTCCACCTCCCCTAGCCTCCAAGAAGCCACCCCGAGGGAAAAGGAAGCCCAAGGAGCCACTGACCACTGCTGAGGGGCCCAGGAGCCCACAGGACACCAAGGACCGCAGTCCCTCACCCAGCAACAGCAGCCCAGAGGAAACCTAGCCAGGCCAGGCCATGGGGCACCACACTTGCCCAGAAGTAGCTCTTCACCTGACCAGCCTGGCCAGGCACCTACCAACCGGCAGACAGAGGGGCTGGAAGATGAGGATGGGGACTCTGGCTGGTGTCCCACCTTGCTGTTGCTCCATCACCCTGGAACCCTGCTGCCTGCCCCACACACACAGCCCAGGCTGGCACCTGTTCCCTCAGGGCAGCAGAACAGGGAGGTGAGGCCCGGCCCAGCCCCATCCCTGCCTTCTGGGATGCACCTGCACCTCCAGGATCCACAGGAGGCCCTGTCTGCCCTTCCCTGCCAGGCAGAGCTCAGACCTTGGTCTTGGGTGCCACCTTGTGGAATCCAGTAGCTGGGACAGAGGAAGTCCCCCAGAGAACTGAGAGAATAAAAGTTGCAGAGGTGGGTGGCCAACCTCCACCTGCTGGGCAGGAATCCAGGAGGAGCAAGACTGCATCTGGGGAGGGGAGAGCAGAGCTGGAGCAGCCCTCTGCTCTGTCAAGGCCCAGGTGTCCTCTGGGAAGAACTGGGGAATGGCAGAGCCCTGGCCCCACCTCTGCCGTCAGTATGGCCACAGAGCAGCACTGGGAGCCCAGCAGCAGAGCCCAGGGATGCTTCTCCTGCTTTTGTTCCTGAGCTCCACCAGAGCTTGAGGCTTGGATTCCTGGGCCCTACACCAGATCCACCAAACCAGGACTTGAGGGCACTTTAAGCAGCTCCCACGGGTAACTCCCCTGCAGAAAAAGTCTGAGGACTGCCTCTTCTGGGACAGAGGCCCCAAGTCAGGCTGAGCATTAGGGAGCCTCAGCTGGGCAATAGGACAAAGGCACCAGGGTCAGGCTCCAGTGTGGGGAGAAGTGAGGGGAGAATCCATCCCTGGGGAGGACAAGGAAGAGGGCACCTGAAACCGAAGTGCGGGTTTTGAAGCATGAATAGGAGTGTGGTGAGTAGATACAGGGCAGGCAAACGGATTGTGGAAAGTTTTCTAAAATCAGAACTCTAGGAAAACAGGCCAAAGTCAGGCAGGAAAAAAAAAAATAGATGGGGGATATAGAGAGCCTTCAAGAGCACACTCAGGGGAGCTGGGCAGAAAGAACAACTAGAAATCGCCTGAGGGCCAGGCCTGCAGCCAGGATGCTCACTGCCACCCTCAGTGACATTCAGATAGAACACCTGGTGGGAGACCAGGGGAGGGTCAAGAAAGTTCATGACCATCACTGAGTAAGGAAGGCCCCTCTGGCCAGGCAGAGGCAGGAGTGGCCACAGCTTCAAGAGGTGCTGCAGCTGGTGCCCATCCTGGCTTCCCCAGGGTGAAGGCTGAGGGGAGGCCTGGCCCCTTCAATTGACTCTGCTTCCCACTTGGCTGACAGTGGCTTGTCTGCTAGGGACTAGAGAGGACAAAGGGACTGAAACTGGAAGGGAAGTCCAGGTGTG
>PVKS010023370.1:0-32482 GCA_004027875.1 Aplodontia rufa
CTAAGCCGGCCCACTGTGAACTCCCTGATCTGAGGGCTCTTAATTTACATAATCTTGCATAAAGCACTGGGAATTAACTGTTCACATTATCGAACTTGCAGCTGTTTGTGCGAGTGGGGGGCCGCCATTGTGATATTTCCCTGAGGGCGGGGCAGGTTGCTCAGCAAAAAAAAAAAATGGTCTTGGGTCTTCAACATGGCCAGAAAAACAGAATCTATTGCCCCAAGATTGGGTCCTTTCCCAAAGAGTCTGTTTGGTGCTGGGAGTTCCCTCTCCACCTCCGGTCGCTGCCCACGGAGCCGGGGAAGGAGAGGATTCGGCACAAGATCTTTAACTCAATCATGGCGGACAATAATTCTCCACCCATGCCCAAGGGTTACAAGTGCTGATTTTAAAGTCCTTTAACATAAGTGCTCACACCAGGTGGGAGAGCTGGGTAGGTCGCCCAGCAGTGATATGGGGCCTCAGTCCCCACGATCAGAAAGAGAAGTTACCGCCCCCCCCCCACCAACTGGCCATCTGCCCTGAGGGCTGCAGGGAACTGCGATTCGCCTCTCCAGTTCACAAACCTCTCCGTTGGTGACCTTCTGCCCTTCTGCCGCCACTCTTCTCGCCCAAATAGGAGGAACCTGTGAATAGAACTTGCCCCGGCAGGGCACATCTCTCTAAAAGGGATCCTCTACTTCAGCCTCCGCTTAATATCTGCCTCAGGAAGCTTTGAGGCAGCAGGAGCTTCCCCTTAGCATCTGAGTTCCTTGCATAGCCAGGGCTTCCTACGCCTTGACCTCTCTAGTAGGGCGCACCCTAGTGCTTGCAACTGAGAATCACATAAGCACTGGCTCAATCTGGACCATCTTTCCTGGGTTTCTGTCAACCCCACAGAGCAGCTCTTGGGACTTCTGAAGACCACAAGACATGCAGAATGGATCACCAGTGATCCTGAGGAAGTGAGTCTCAGGCTGGCCACTCTCCTTGGATTAGTCAAAGACCCGCACATCTACACTAGGATCAACTCCATTGTCTACAACTTCTGAACACCAGGTCCAAGAAATTTTTAGAGTGTGGATAGGCAGAAAGCAATCATCTCAGGATTACAGCCCAGGGAGAGCTGAATATCCGTTTGCAACAGAAAATTTTGAGGAGATCCTCTAAGAAAAACCAGGCCACTGAACTTAACAAAAATGCTTCTCCCCCGCTCAACTCCTAAGAACCCCCAGCTTGATGACAGATTTGAAGGCACCCCCACCATGGTACATACTTGCTGATCTAGGGGGCAGAAAAACTCAGAACTTTACCAACTAGTTTTGTTTTGTTTTTTGTTTGTTTACTTGTTCTTTTTTGTTGTTTTTTTTTTTTCATTTTTTTCAAAAAAAACTGGAATTCAGCTGGAATATAATATTTTTAAATTTTTAATATTACTGTGGGTTTTTTCTTTTTTCTTTTTCTTTTTTTTTTTTTCTCCTTTCTTGCTTTACGAATAATACTGAATTCGGTGTTGGTGGAAGTAAATATTTATCTGTGTGTATGTATTGGTGATTGGCTCTTACTTTCTCTATGTCTTCTTGAACCCTACTGCTATCCCTATAACATCCTATCAGGATAATATTTCATGATAGCAAAATAGCCTCAGCCTCTGGTGAGTCAAGATAACCATGTCCCATAGTAACCTCTTCCTCCCCTGTACTCTGGTAATCCCTAAATATAAGCATCTTTCTCTCATTCTTGTGACTCTCCATAGTCAGAGAGGAGTGTGTGGTTGGCATTCCAGGTAAGGAAAGACATTTCCAGCCAGGGACAAGTGACCTAAAATTTGGTGGATTTGTCTAAACTTTAAAATCATATTCCAAAAATAGGAAAAGAGTCCAACTTTGCCAGGGATGTCCCTTCCATAGTGGAATACTTGAGTACACTAATCAAAGTGCTGAGGAAACAGGGTTCAACACCGCCCATGCTCAATGCCAAAATTTTTGGTGCAGACATTTCTCATATTGAATTGGGGTAGGATTTGTGGGGTAGGAGCCCCAAAATATCATCTCTTCTAAGGATCTAAAATGTGAATGAGGGTTAAAGTCACCAGTCACCCCTCATAATGGCCTCAAATTTCTCAAAGCATTTGGTCTTAAGCTTTTGTTTCTTTTCTGCCACATTATTCTTCTCCTCACAATCCATGAAGTAAAAGCAGTGTTTAAGTTCATAACTTCAGCTTCATAGATAAAAAGCTAATGGAAAGAAAGCACAAAAAGTTGGAAGGACAAAATTGCCAATAAGTTTGGCTAAATTCAGGACTTTTCTTTATTATTATCAACTACCATTAATTCTGTACTTAATGGTCATTTCATTAAGATGTCTATGCTTATGGCAAATCTGAATTTAAGGCCTAATCAATAATTGTATAACATTTTGTTCCTTTAATTAACCCAACCACCAAAGAATACTATTTGTAGCAAAATACTTATGCATGAACACACACCCAGGCACACACACTATTACATATAACATTTCCCTCAAAAATAACTGTGAGTTTCTGAATGCATAGGGTAGGAGTAGTTTTCATGAACCTAAATACCAAAAATAAGTCCACTGATGAATTAAATCTTCCTCTGTAAATTCTATCATTCCTGTGATTAAAGCAATCAGTGGAGGAAACAAAAGAATTTTCAGAAAACATTTTTTTTGAGAATTCCTAATATGCTGATAATGAACTCCATGTTTAGCTACTTCATTAATAGAATTTAGAGACTCTTTTTATCTTTACTCATTTCTTCTTACCAAAATAATGTTCTAGAAAATATTTTATGACTGAAATTAAGGGATGTATCAGTTTATTTGGTTTATGTTATCAATTTGTCCTAATGAATTCTGTTGACTACTTGCCATTTTATTCTACCTCATAAAGAATCCCTATAGAAAAGAATAAGAATTTTCAAAACAAGATTGTTCACAAATAGTTCAGGGAAATTCAGAAGGCTTTGGAACCTCTCCATACCTAAAATTGCTTTCTTTTAACTAGAGCCATATGAACTGTATCTATCTTCATATTGTGGTCTCCTCCTTGCAGGGGGCAGTTTGCAAACTCCTATTATAAGAGAATAGGTCCTTGAAAAAGCCAGCAGTGCTCGCATTAGTCCTAGTTTGTCATGAAATGGCAATGTGAACCTAGAGAAATTTCCCAATCACTTAACTAGATGCTTCAGATCATGCTGGATTTCATGTTCTCAAAATTCACTTGCAAACCTCATGTCTAATACTTTCAGAATTCTGCTAAAATCTCATTTCTTGCTAACCTATTTAGAATAAAATAGTAATGGGATCTTCTTACAAAATGACAACTACGCTCTGAGTAAATCAGAAGGCACTCTGAAATTGGAAGGACAGGACATAGATACAATTCAAATTTGCATATTCCCAAGTATCTGCAAGTGTTTTGTAATGGAGTTTAGTTAAATATTGATGTACATTATATCCAGTGGGAAAAACAATACACACATATAATCATATCATTTAAATGTGTGAACATCAAACTCTCCATGAGAGTTGTAAATTATTGTAGCATAGAATATGAACAACTTATCATTTTCCAAATGAGAATAACTTTTCCCTTCTTATCTTATGTGAGAACAAATATGACCTAATCCTCATTCTTATGGTATTGCTCATAAACTCTGTTCACATTAACATGCAGTTTTTAGTCTTAGGAACTAACAACTTGACAGATTTTGTTCATTTAATATATTTTTAGCTTTTCCTAATTGCCAGACCTGGGACTAGGCTTTTGAAGTCCAAAGATGAATAAGTTAATTTTTTCTGCATTTGGAATGCCAAAAGCCTGACAGAGGAAGCTGAAAGGTAAACCTGATTATTGTGCACACTAAGTGCACATAAATATAAAATGCTTAGCACATTGTCTAGCATACAGGAAGCACTGGGCACTGCTTCTTTTTGTGAAGTATTTATTACTTTACCTGCTAATCCTTTATTCTTTTCCTCTGATTCTGTCCTGATATCTATTGTCCCAAGAAGAATTTGGCGTAGTAGACCAAGCAAAGGCATCAAATTATTGTACTTTAACATAAACTATTAAAAGACACAGCTCCAATGCCAATCAGTAAATTTGGAAGAATATATCCTATGCCCATGTCTCAAGTGAGCAAAAATTTCTCACATTAACACAGGTAGGAAAAGAAGTTGGAGGGCATCCAAAGTGTTAGTTATCAGCCAACATTTTTGAGAAGCTGAGATTAAAGGGACCCAGGGCCTGCTTCCCACTTGGACTGCTGGGAGGTGGCAGTTTTGCTGCAGTCCCTGTGCGATCAGAGACTATTAGAACAAAGCAAAAGAGTCTCCTGAAGAGGCTGTTGGGAATGCTGTGGGCAGAAGAGAGGAAGGGCTGTCCTAGTGAGCATCTTGGAACAGAGTACTTTTAGAAAACAAACGTCCCTGATTTCTGGAAAATGGTATAGGAAATAAATTGAAAGGAATAAAGTATCTACCACCCAAAGAAATCTCACAATTATGACAAAAGAAAAAGCCAACCAGATATGCTATTAATGAACACAGCCTATCAGTGCATACTAACTGGAGTTGTAAGCATAAATAATAATTAAATTTCTTACCAATGTACTGTCATAAAACTATTTAGACCAGTGAATCAACCTGGGTATAGGAACTGAAGGAAAATATAGAGAACTGAACATGTAAATCTAAAATGACCAAGTTAATCCAGATGTGACTAAAATTATGTACTTTCCATAAATATATTAAGACACTTTTTTACATACCCACTTGTGGCCTGTGATTTTGAATATAGAACACCAAGTAAGACTTATTACTCTTATAAGTATCATAAAAGAAGTCTAACAAAGCTTATTTAAAAGTGAAGAAGCAGATTTTTAGAATGCTCCTGTTTAGATACAATAATATGAATATTGAGAAGATTTTCATTCATATTGAAAAACTGGTAATCTTATTAGTCTTTGTGTTTCTTATGAATTCTGGCATGATTGAATTCAAAAGCAATGAACAAGATCTTGTAGCATGAAAGTAACATAACTTGACGTTGAACACTGATTAAATAACAACATTGATTGGTCTCTGGAGTAACACATATTGATAGATCAAGTGTCTGAAATGAAAAATAGGCTTTAGAGCATGTCAGGACAAATGTAAAAATGTTTATACTGTAATATAACCACAGATTCTTTTATGTTAAAATTAGCTTGAAAAGATTTGTGGTCAGAGAGGATGCATTTGAATTGTTTTATCTCTATTCATGAATATCTTATTCAATAACTAGAGAAATCTAACAAAATAAAAAACAAATCTAAGATAGTACATGAACTATCAAAACTAATTCTAAATTTAATTATCTAATTTGTTTAAAGAAAATTATGTAAACTCTAAGTAGTACATTTGAGAATTGCATTAATGATTTGTGAACTAGATAACTGTGTTATCAATGGGAAAGTCTGAATCAGAAATACATCCTATAGAATGTACAGTAGGACATGCAATACACTCAAAGAGTTGATTATGCTCAGAGTGAACCTTTAGTGCTTCAAGGACTCATTGACTAGTTCCACATCATACAACATCACAATAAGTATCTGTTAGTCACCCACGTTGACTAGACAGACTTTTCTTTTCTGTTTTTATTTCTATTTGTATGGGGGGTGGGAGGTACTGGGGAATAAATCCAGGGGAAATTTACTACTAAACTACATCCCCAGACCTTTCTAATTTTTATTAGGAGATGGGATCTCACCAAATTGTAGAGGCTGGTCTCAAATTTGAAATCCTTCTGTCTTACACCATGGAGCTTGACTTAGATGGTCTTTTCTAATAACAAATTACACTTAATATATATGTCTTTAATCAACTACCATTTGACCCTTATTTAGGAGCCCAGTAGAATGTCTTATTTATGTGTAAGGAAGAGAAGAAGTCTCTTCAAACTTTTCCTGACATTTCCTTTTATCTCTCACTTCCTGGTCATCTGCAGTATTCTCCAAATTTGCTATTCACTTCTTCATTTCAAACCAATATGTGATCATAACTACTAATATCACTCAGACTTTATATTTCTTAGGACACAACGAACTCAACCGTATCTATACAGTCACCCTTCCCCTTGAATTTGAGCCAATCTAAGATCTTAAAACATCCTGTAAGGTTGCTCAAAAAAAAAAAAAAAAAAAATTATTCCCACAAAAAAAAAAAAAAAAAGATTATATGTGACTAACTACCCAGTACAGGTTAATTTTTCCTTTTCTCAGTACCGTTTCTATATTGCCCTAAACTAATTTACAAGTAGAGAAAATTTAAATTTAATAATTCATGAAAGCAGATATTCAATTTCATTCATGTTTGCATATTTTCTTTGAATTGTTCTGAAATGAAATGAAAGAATGAGAAAGCAGGAAGAAGGGAGGAAAAATCGATCAAATGCCTTAAACAATAAAGGCTTTAAACTAATTTCTCTAAATAAAAAAGACATGATTTTTAATCTAGGAACTAAATAACTACTATTTTAATTATTAATTCTCTAGATGGGAGTCCAATAAGGACTTTCCAGAGATGGAAAAGCAGATTTATTTAAATGCAACAGGCTATTAAGATTTTTTCCTTTACATTTAAAAATTGGTAATCTCATTAGTTGGTCTGTTTTCTGTGGACCCGTCCGTCTGTCAGGTTTCAGGCTGAGTTTGTTCCAAGACTGATTTTATATTCACTATGATAAATTTAACATTGTGTTCCTCATATTAACATGTTCTTCATTTTGTTCTCCAGCAACAATTAAGATTTAAAAGTTCCCTGTTTTCCCTTCAAGAATAAAATGCATTTGTTTCCATAACCTTTGACCAACTCTTAAAATTTACTTTTATCATTTGGTTTATATCTATTCTGAATTTAGCACTGTTACAAAATGGTTGGTATTAGTTTAGTTGATTTAAATCAGTAAGAACTCGAACTTGAACATGAATGTAGGATTAACTCCACTTAATCAAATAGCTAATTTGTTAGTGTAAAGTAGGATGTAGGTAAGCAGTTATTACGTGTGTGTGTGTGTGTGTGTGTGGTGCTGGAATTTGAACTCAGGGGTACTCTACCAAAGAGCTACATTCACATTACTTTTAAAATTTTAGTTTGGCACAAGGTCTCACTAAATTCTTGAGACTGGCCTTAAACCTTGCAATCTCCTTGCCTCAGTCTCCTGAGGAGCTGAGATTATAAGTGTGCACACTGTGCCCAGTTTATTGTTAGATGTTTTACAATCCAATTCCTTCTACACAATTTTGATAGATACCTCATAAACATATGAAAATTTTGAAGGTGTTAAGGTATGCAGATTTCATAGGAAGGTATATAAGCCTTCACAAATAAGTTATTATAAAACTAATCTATTTTCTCTCCAAGAGAAGACAACTCAAAGTTACAAATAGTTACATCTGTATGCTTAAATCCAGAATCCAGAAGGGTATTCCACTTTATTTACCAGGTTTTCATCATGAGCCTATTTTGGGCACAGTAGCAGTTGGTTAAATGTAGATTTATCTTCTTATAGCATTTGGATTATTCCTTGGTAATAATCATGTGAGTAGGTCATGCTTGGTAGTGGAAAGTACTGAATGGAATACCTAAAGTCCACTGTCCATTGCACATATTTTAACTGAACAGCAATGCAGTGACTCTCTGCATTGGGTTTGGTCATGGTTTCTTACAAGGCAATATCAGAAATATAGATATTAATGATATTTTGAATGATACTTGGAAGTGAAATATTGTCATACAAAATTTTAAAATAGATAGCATTGACTCTAAGCCAGTAGGGAACAAAGTATTGTTATGGAAGACTGAAAACTCAAATTTAAAATTATTAATGGAGGCTGAAAAATAGACCCATATATTAAAATTAACACTTGCTTTAGAAAATAGCACACATACTAAATGAGCTTGTGACCTTGGGAAAGTGACTAACTGGAAAAAAACTTGAAAGCATCATCTGGCCCTTACTTGCTATGTTTGGTACACACACACACACACGCACACACACGCACACACACACATATGCACATATATATGTGTATGTATGTATATCTATTCTATGCTATAAAGCATAGAATATATATACATATATATACTTAAACATATACATATATATATAGTTAAATACATACCTATATATATATTTAAGTAACAAGAGCTCAGGTGGAAAATAGTTGGAAAATAAAATTGAGAAAGAATACAGGAAGCCAAGAAAAATCGGGAACTTACTGGATTGGAAAATAAAAGTATTTCCAACTTCAATAAGACATTCAAATTAATATAAACAAGTAAGTCAAGGGCATGTTCAATGAATGCTGCTGGGGCATAGATCAAATCAAATGTGGTGTGGCCTTCAACTCTCAAAGAATTAATGTGGTGCTTCTTGAGTCTGGTTCTGCCGGAATCAGTTTGTGAGTCAAGGACTAAGGTGTGAGAGATTTATCAAGGTAGTACATCCAGGGGAAATCACCAATGCAGTGTAGCAAGTAGGATAAAGGAACAGAAGAAGCCAAACATGGTGTAATTGCAAGTCTCAGTCAGCATGAATCCATGGGGGCTAAGTATAGATAAGCTTTCTGAAATTTGTCTCTCCTTAAGGCAAGAAATTGGGTTTATTGTTATATATCACCAAACATTGGGTCAGTACATTACACCACATTATTTTAAATGAAGCTGATATATGTACTTTAAAGTTTGGTTGCTTTCAATATCAATTCTGTCCTATGATAGACCCTAATGAAATCCAAAGTTTACATGGATTTTTTGCATTTGAAGCTACTATCAGCTATTTTAAATCATTCTGACATTCTCACTCTCTCTACTCACATTTTAATCTTTTTTTAAAAAATTTAAGAGTACAATGTTTTGAACAAGCCTAGAATATTGTATTTCCTCTGCTATTTCCATGCTTTTGTTTCCATTTATCCTGTTAGAAGGAGACTCTTAGACTGGTTCAAACATACTCAACTCCAGGGTTCTGGTCTTATAGTCATTTGGTGATTGCTATCCTTAGACAGAGAGTCTGCTCTAAGTGCTGTTAAACATATCACTTTGTGTGAGGTTAAATATATCTCTTCATTTAACACTTCAGTGAAGTCTAAATGAACTTGCCCAAGAGGCTAGTATACTGAATTTTTCAGAGTTCTGCTTGATGTAGGATTATAAGATACAATAAAACCCACAGATTTTGATGTTTTTCACATCCTAATAATAGAAATTGCTGTATATGTGCATGATTCCTTTAGAAGTATAATTTTATATACATTTTAGACATGCTTACAGCCTTTTATTTGCACAACATCAAGATTTTTTAAGCCAAATAGCAAATGTTGAACACTGTAACAATTCAGGAAATAAATATTGGTGATATGGTGTAAAGTTGGTGGAGAGTTCATAGTGCTCACTGGTATGATTCTAGGTTTATTATGAAGGTGGTGTAGACAGGGTACGCTAATGGGTTGATGTGCTTGAAATGTAGTGCTAATGGGTTGATGTGCTTGAAATGTAGTGAAGACGTAGGCAACCAAGCTGATTCTCTAAAACGTTCTACTATTTGGGGAATGATTGGAAATTGTCTGTTCTTATGCCCTCAAGTCCCCTTAGTAGGCATAAAATAAGAACACGAAGTCATTCCTGCAGACAGGAAGAAGGACATATTTCTGGTCACCTGTGAAAATAAATCTGAAATATCTGGTAAGCAAGCACATGAATAAAAGTGCCAGAAACCTGTTCTTTCATGTAAAAGGGCCTTGAACCATCGCTTCATTTCCAAAAAATAGTCCCTAGGACCCCTGAAATCTCAAAAGAGACTTTGACTCTACTTATACTCCCTTCACAGATAAGAGATTATGTATGACATAATAAAATAAGTCATCTCTTCCTGAGGACTGTTCCTGAAGGGCCAGTTCAACTAAGAGTGGGGTGGAGACACAAAAGATAAAAAAATATAAAGATCATCCTGCAACTCAATTCACTTATAAAGTTCCCAGAGTGTTAGGAGAAGGTTTATTTTAACACACACACACACACACACACACACACACAAAATCTATACCCACATTAAGGAGAACATATGCATCTTCAGTTAAAAGATTGCTCAACTCTAAATAATCACTCAAGGATTTACCATATGTTAGAGTTTTTTAAACCTGCCAAGGTTTTATACCAGAGCAAAAGGATAAACTCTAATGATTGAACTGTTTCCCTGATTGATGCAGATGTAAATGCAATTACCAAGTAACAGAGATTGGCATGTAACGCCAGTGTTTCCCTTTACTCAAAGAAAAGCATGAGTGTTTCCAACACTGGACTGACCTAAGAGAACTGGAAATTGTAAAAGGGAGATAACTAGTTAGGATGCCCATTTCCTATCTGCCACAAGGGCAAAAACAAATTATGTCCTGCATAATTGACACTGAGCAGAACAAAACCATAAAGTGAAGCTTTTCATTTGGGAGCAGTGTAGTGTGAAGCTGGCCAAAAACAAAGCACTGATGTTGGTAGCAGCAACATGACAGACAGCAGTCAGAACATGCCTATAATCATCTCCTGTATAATTTTCCAAGGCTGGTGACTATGGAAGCAGAGGTCAAGAACTTACTATTCAACTAAGGGACACTTTAGTGACATTCTTAAATCACTCAAGTAGCTAAACATTAAAGCCTGTAATAACTCCCTAGTAAAATTTATAAGTACACTTATAATCCCTGGCAGATGAGAAGCTTTGGATCCAGTATGCTCAATTAAAGAAACAGTTAACAACTGCTTTTAGATATGCATACAGGTGAAATTCACTGTGGTATATTTATACATGCACCTAGCATAATTTTATGAATTTCATTCTTCATTCCTCTTTTTTCCTGTCTCTTCTCCCTTCCCATCAATAACTTTGATCTGCTACACTGATCTTCCTTTTATTTTACTTGAATTCCCTCCCACTATTTTTTTCTTTATTTTGGTTTAGCTTCACATGTGAGAGAGAATATTTGATCCTTGACTTCATATATGTATATCACTCTTTTATATATATATATATAACTATATATATATATATGTATATCTCACTAATTTAAAAGAAAACATACAAGTAAATAGAAGGAAGACCAGTAGAGTAGAGGAAGGGAAACAGGGACAAGGAGGAGGAAAGGGAAAGGAAAAGCACTGGAAACTGAAGTAGAGCAAATTATTTTCCATGCAGGTATGATTATATCAAAATGATCTCCATTTTGTATAATTATGATACACTAATAAAAACATAAAAATGCTTTTAATAATTAAAGATGTGTACAACTTCATTAATTTGGACTTATCTAACTCTAAATCATCTGAACATTTTGAAAGCATGTATGGTGCTCCTAAATATAAAGTATTCTTCACACTATTTCTTCACCTTCTGTTAGTATAGTAAAGTGGACATATGCTTTATTTTATAAGAATTTTATCTCTATAATCATCAAAAATCACCTTGTATTGATAGTTGAGTTGTTTTTCATTCTCCTTAATCTCTTTAATCAAAAAAATTAAATTATTTTTATGGACCTATAATAATTGGCCAAATTTATAGTTTTTCATATATTGTATAATGACCAAATCAAGATGATTAACATGTCTATCACCTCAAACATATTTTTTCTGGTAATGCTTTGAAAGTCTTCTCTTTTAACTCTTTAGAAATATTTAATGTATTATTATCAAATACAATCACCCTACTCTCTAATAGAACACCAAAGATTATTCTTTGTACTGATCAACTTCTCCCCACAGACTGAGCTCACCTCCAGCCTCTGTAACCACTCTTCTTCTATCTAATTCTATAATATCATTTAAAAAATTTCATTGACATAACAGTTGTACATGTTTATATGATACTTCAGAATATTCAATACATTTTTAAAATGTGTAAAAATCAAATCAGGGTAATTAGTATGTCCCTCTCCTCAAGTGGTTACTATTTCTATGTTTTGAGAACCTTTGGACTTTTCCAGTTATTTTGAAATATATCATAAATTGTTGTAGTATAGTTATCCTACTGTGCTGTAGAGCGCTAGACCTAATTCCTGATAACTATATTTTGGTATCCATTATCTAAATTACTTCTGCCCATCTCTTCCTTACCCTTCTAGCCTCCAGTTGTCAGTACTCTAATCACTTTTTTATGAGATGAACTCTTTTTACTTTCAAAAGTAAATGAGGATATGCAGCAACCTGCTTTTGTACCTTTCTTAGATCACTTTACATGATGTCCTCTGGTTATACCCAAGTTGCGGAAAATAACAGAATTTCATTTTTTTGTAGTGGAATAATATTTGTTCTGTATTGATCAGATTTTTTATGCATTCATCTACCAGTGAACACCTTGGTTGATTCTATATCTTATACTTGGTTGATTCTATAGCTTGGATATTGAGATTAGTACCATAATGTATATGGGAGTATAAATAAACTTTGTGGTTTTTGTCTCGATTTCATTTATCTCTACTCTGATGTTATTTCTTTTCTTTTAATAATTTTAGGCTTCACTTAATCTTGGCTTTCTAGGTCTTTGAGGTACATCATTAGGTTTTTATTTTGAATCTTCTAGACTTTTGGATGTAGGCATCAATTGCTATTTTAAAAATCCTCTCTTAGTACTGCTCATGTTAGTAAGCTTTTCATTGTTGTCACCAACATATCTATAAAGAACAGCTTAGAAGAGGAAAAGTTTATTTTGGATTCACAGTTTTAGACTTTCAGTACATGGATGGTTGACCCAATTGATATCAGCCCAAGATTAGGTAAAACAATATGGCAGAAGGGCATGGCATTGGAACACTGCCCAGGTCATGGGAACTGGAAAGCAGAGAAAGAGAGAGAGAGAGAATGAGGGTCAGGGACAAACAGAATACCCAAGGGCACCACTCTGTTACTTATTTCCTCCAGGTATGCCTCACCTGCTTACAGTTATCACCCTAAAAACCTTTCACATTATAAATCTATCCAATTGATTGGGTTATAGCTCTCATAAACTAATCATTACACCTCTGAACACTCCTGCAGTTAATAACATAGTTCTAACACACAAGCCTTTGGGGGATTCTTCATGTTCAAACCATAAAACTGCTTTTGTTGTATTACACAGTTTTCTATATGTTGTGTTACTTTTCATGTGATTCAAGGATTAATTTTGCCATTTCCCTTTTAATTTCTCTTTTGTATTCTTTCTACAGCTCCTGTAATGTAAATATCTGCTTAATGGGGGTCCTACAAGTCTTGTCAATCTCTTCATTTTTTTAATTATTTTTATTTGTTTGTTTGAAAAGGCTATTTCAATAGATCTTTCTTTAAGTTCAGAAAATATTTAGTATG
This sequence comes from Aplodontia rufa, assembly GCA_004027875.1. NCBI lineage: Eukaryota > Metazoa > Chordata > Mammalia > Rodentia > Aplodontiidae > Aplodontia > Aplodontia rufa. The sequence goes on from PVKS010023370.1 coordinate 13,387, forward strand.
CTTGATGAAGTGTGTTGTGGTAATTCTCAATTGTATTTTTTAATTCATGCATTGAATTCTTCAGTCCCCAAATTTCTATTTGATTATAGATTTCTACCTCTTTGTTCAATTTCTCATTTAGACCTTATTCTGTTTAATTATCTATCTCTATTCTCCTGCACCTTGCTGATTTTTCTTATGAGCCTTATTTTAAATTATGCTTTAGGCATTTTATAAATATATATGATGTTGAAGTCTGTTTCTGGAGAATGATTGCATTCCTTTGGAAATGACATACTCCCTTGCTTTTTCACATTTTTTATGTGTTCCCACATCGCTGTCTGCACAACTGATGGAAAAAGGTGTCTCTTCCAACTTTATGGAGTAACTTTTTTTTAAGAGAGAAGAACAGTGAGAGAGAGAGAGAGAGAGAGAGAGAGAGAAACAATTTTTATTTAATTTTTCATGTGGTTTTCATTGCTTCAAGAGAGACTTTGTTGTTTATGTGGTGCTAGGGTTTGAACTTGCATACTTGTGCATGCTGGGCAAGCACTGTAACCGTGAGCCACTGCTCCAGCCTCATGGAATGACTTTTTAAGGTAAAGACATTTTCATTTAGGTGGATTAGTGTGTCAGTTGGATAAAGTCTAGCTTTTTCTGAGTGGTCACAGAAGTGTAGCCTCTGTGTGACTTTACCAACTATGATCAATGTCAGTGATGCCTGAAAGTATGTGAATGGCCTAGATTTCAGGTGTTTGTGAACAGTCATGAAACTTTATTGTTGACTTGGGCAACCAGGCATCAATGACCTCAGACACTATGAAAGCAAATGCCAATGGTGGCAGTTACAGGTGTTGATGGATATTTGATCTTCGGGTGTACATCCTCAAGCCTTGCAAACGGAAACATTGGAAACTTTGGGATCTTTGATAACGGTAACTTCAATCCCTGGGTCACCTACCACAGAAGGTTATGTCCTTAATGTAATCACCATTGACAGACAGGCCTGTACTGGTGGCAGCATGATGTTGGGGAAGTGGGCTGTGGAGGGACATATCTTCAGACCCCTTCAGAACATTGATAGCAGTTAGGCATCTGGTGGCAGCAGCCATGATGCTAGGTCAGTGGGTTATAAAGAGTTCTGTCTTTAGGCCCCAAAGAGGAGTGCTGATGGTTTTGGTGGCATTTCTGAAACCAGAAGTTGAGGTTGTCTTGGGAGGGAAGATCCTCAAGCCCCAGGGATAAGTGTCTCAGTTCCCCTTGTCTTAGGAGTGAATCCCCCATTATTTTGGACCCCTATTGTTTTGGACCCCTGTTTCTGGAGTTCAGTGTGTTGCATTGTCTTGGATACCAGGGTCACAGTTACATGGTTGGGACTAATTGGGTTCATGAAGTAGCATTGCTTTGTGCTGCTGTGATAAGATGCTTGTAAGTCCCAGGGATGGGGAGATCCAGTGGATACTGGTCCCTGAGTCAGGTTGGACTCTAGCAATGGTTCTGTTCTCAAGATGGCATCATGCTTGGGACCTGAAGGTTGGAGGTCCCATTGTAAGTTCATTCTTTGGAGTGAATTGATCACATGGATTCCAGACAGTTTGCTAAAGTGGGTTCAAAGCCTGTGAAAGCTGTGGAACTCTCCTGTAGTTAATACTGTAATTCTGTAGCAGTGATGGAGGCTGCTGGGACTTTTCTGTTTACCTTCCTCAGAAATGAAGAGTGGAGTCAAGGTAGCAGTGTACTTTGTTCCTCTCTTTGTGATACCACCTCAAGTCTCTATGCTTTACAGGGTGTAGTCAGTTCTACTGTTCTACTTCAGCCACTCTTTTTGAAATGCAGTCATTCTTTTCTTACAATGGTTCTCTGTGGAGGAGATGAGCACTCAGAACCTTTCTTCAACTGTCTTGGATCCTCTCTGGTGGAAATTTAACAGCCATAATACACGTTTATATTTTGCACTCAATAGAAATTGCACAGATTTGAGAATATTTCAATATTATTAATTTTCAGAATATAAATAGCAATTATTACTTTTGCAAAGTTTGGAAAAGTCTCATTATGGGGGTATGCAGTGGCTCAGTGGTTATAGCACTTGCCTGGTATGTGCAAGGATGTGGATTGGTACCCAAGCACCACATACACAACTATGTGTCACAGTTTTGTAAGCACATGAAAAACTAAATAAAATTGATTGTCTCTTTCTCTCTCTTTTGCTCCCTCTCTTTAAAAAAATAAATTCTCATTATAATTACTGTACTATAAATGTCTTAAAAAGAGATAGCAAGGTTTAAAAGGTGTCACTCTTAAAAGAATCATAAAACATCCAAAAGCAACATAAGCAACATTTCTGCAATAAAAAAGAATCACCCATTCTGACATATACACAAAGTATTTACTCATTAATATACACATATATTTATCATACACTTATGAACAGTTAAAGTGTAAGATATTTTGGTTTGCCATGGATTACAATGCATAAATATTAGAACTGAACTGAACTCAGTATGGATGTCTTAGCCCATTTCCTATTGCTATAACAAAATACCTAAGATTTGGTGATCTATAAAGAAAAGAGGTTTTAAGGGTTGGGGATTTAGCTAAGTGGCACAGTGCTTGCCTAGCACATACAAGGCCCTGAGTTTGGTTCTCAGCACTGGGGAAAAAAAAGAGAAAAGAAAAGAGGTTTATTTATTTTGGATCATGGTTTTGGAGGCTTGCAAATCCAAAAACATGGTACTGGCATCTGTTTGGCTCTTATAAAGGCCTTTTGTTGCTTTTGATTATGGAAGGAAAGTGGAAGAATAAGTGGACATGGGCTGAATTGGCAAAATGTTAAGTGTCAGATTTGCTTTAAAATACCCTGCTTACATGGTAACAAATCCAGTTCCTGAGAGCAAAGCCTCACATATGAAAGGCAATAATTCCTCCTATTGACCTAATCACATCTTTTTTTATTTTTTTATTAGTTGAATTTAGACTTACAATTGAGGGGCAATCATTATCAAACAATCAAGAATAAATGTATATTTACATAGTTAGCCAAGGCTGATGCCATGTCATGGATGACCCCCTTGGGTTCCCCATGGTTCTATGTTTCCCCCAAAAGAACCCTGTGTTCTATGGGCTTCTTGTGGAGGTCAGAGATCTCCTTCTGAGATGATTCCCCCATACTCCCTCCCTCCAGTCTCCTAGATATCCTTTCTAAACCCTCCTCCCTCCCTGCCCCCCTCTCTATGTCTGCAGGTATCGTAGGCAAGGATCCCCCTTTTTGTGTAAAAATTCAAACATTTAGAGGTTATTATTAGCTTAGCCATCTAACATACTGTTTTCAGTTGTATTCTAGCTTCCAAAAATGAGAGAAAATATTCAGCCCTTGAGTCTCTGAGATTGGGATATTTCACTTAGCATAATTTTTTCCATCTCCACCCATTTGGCTGCAAAAGCCATAATATCATTTTCTCTAATGGCCGAGTAGTATTCCATTGTATCTATGTACCAAAGTTTTTGAATCCACTTGTACAGCGAGGGGCATCTGGGTTGGTTCCGTAGTCTAGCTATAGTAAATTGAGCTGCTGTAAACATTGGTGAAGCTGTATCTCTACAATATGCTGATTCTAACTCTTTTAGGAAAATACCCAGAAATGGGATGGCTGGGTCATAAGGTGGTTCCAGCCCTAATTTTTTGAGGAGTCTCTACACTGCTTTCTAGAGCGGCTGAACCAGTTTGCAGTCCCACCAGCAATGTGACAGTGTTCCTGTTTTCCCACAGCCCCTCCAGCATCTGTCATTGTTCATATTCTTTATTTTTGCCATTCTAACAGGAGTGAGGTGGAATCTCATTGAAGTTTTGATTTGCACTTCTCTTATTGCTAATGATGTAGAGCCTCTTAAAGGCTCTACTTCCCAAGAGATTTACCATAACCATCAAATTTCAGCATGAGTTTTGGAGTAGATAAACTATATTCAAACTATTGCAGTGGAAGATAGATAAATGTAACAATCTATAAGATCCATTGGAGTATATTTCAAACTAGCTTTTAATCAATGGAATAATAATTCTGTATTTAGTCATTTTCTAACTCTGTGGCTCTGATTGTTATATAAGTTGCATAATAGCTATCTAAATTCTGGTTCCCTCTTCTATTAAAGTTTTCCTCTGCTTTTAAATAATAATAACACTTTAACACAAAGACTTCAAGAATTAGATGACAACAGTATATGTAAATTATTAAAAACATAAGTCTAATAGCTAACTGATTCTATAATTTGTACTAAAAAAAGAATCCAGAAATACAATGTCCAATTCAAGCCAAGTGATTATACTGACCACCTGTCCTACCAACATCTTGGAATAAAAATATATATATTTGCTGTTACTTTTCATTCCCATAGCACATAAAATGAAAAATTTATCAACATTCAAAATTAAAATTAAAGCAGCCCCTAAAAGAGAATGTAGCACATTTTATATGTGAAACATTAGACCATATAAATAGGAAATCCTGTTTTCATCCAAAATAGCACAAAATCTCAGACTACTGTGCACTAGTGCTTTTGTCTCTGAATTCCTTTCACATCATACTCTTTTTCACACTGATATCAATGTTTAAAACTTGTGTAGTCCCATATGAAAAAAAATTGCATTTGAAACCTTAAAATATTTCCCTCATTCTTTTGTTACACGAACAATGTGTAAAATAATCTCTTAAGTGACATATATTTGATTTATTATTTTTAAATTTTTATCAACATAAAGTGAATATATTTGGATTTCTCTTTCACATGTGTTCATTTATACATACTATTTTATGCTCTCAGATTAAATATATGTCTTTTTTGACATTGTGACACTTGTTCTGAAAGTTGAAATTACCTCTCTTTTCATACCATTTTTCATTGAAACTCTAATGCCTATGTTTAAAAAGTCTTGTTAGATATAAAAAGTAAAAGGTTCCTAAAGGAGAAGAAGGGAAAAAAGAACAAGAACAAATGACAACTTTCTCTATGATGAAGTAGTAGAGTGTAAGGTAAAGATATTTCAATACATCTTTAGACAATCTTCACCTCTTAAGAGATGGAATCTGAGCGTCCTTACACGTGGGTCACTTTGGTTAAAGACACTTCACACAAGAGATAAATTGCCTAGACATCCATGCCTAGCATTAGATATTGAATATGTTAATTTTCATTTCGTTGCCAGTCATTGAAAGCAATGAATATAGTGGGAGGTGACAAAGGTAGCTCATTAATCCAAAAAAAAAAGAAAAAGAAAAAAAAAAGAATCACAAGCCAAGCTTTACTATCACCCTATTTCAGACACTGTGTTCAAAATTTCAAATTACCAAGAAAGACACTGAAGGAGGCTGTGACAGGAGTTATCCGCTGGGTCATCCTGTCACACATCAGGAGCTGGGTCACATTAACACAGAGGTAGCTGCCATTATATAAGACATTTGTGTTTTATAAAGGAAGAAAGGGGCATTGTAAAACCCCAAGAAGTTATGCTAAATCACGGTTACTATAGAACTAACAATGTTTAGTTAACTGATCAATTCTACTGTCATCACAGTCAGAGTAAAAGTAAAAAAGATAACACATACAGAAAAATAATTTATTTCCTGCAGACCTCATGTCCCAGAATTCCAAGAATATATTCCTATGAGATTCTGTTCAAGTACTGAAATAAAATGGCATTTAAATACTTGGTACATATATTCAGATATTGGTTACACTGCTTTTAACAGAGTACTTACAGATGTGAAGAACTAATTATTTCAACTAAATGACGGTATACTTCTTTCTTATGCCCAAGTCCAGAAGTGAATGATGCAGACATCACAGAGTAACACTGTACAAAGGTTAACTTTCACGCTTGGGCAAGAGCAAGTAACTCATTTCATTATTACTCCACAGACAGCAAAAAAAGAGAAAGGAATAAACAAATGTATGCTTATTTCTTTTGAAGAAAAGACCTAATGATGCCTTATGGCATTTCTGTTCATTTCTACTTATGAGCACTTAGTCAAATGTCCATACTCAAACACATGGCAGAACAAGAAATGTACTATTTAGTTTGGGGAACCATATACCCAGTTGTAACTTACTGGGGCAAAAAGGAAGGTTGTATACTGATGGACAACAAGTGATCAGTCGCAAAACTTTTAAGAAGCTGAGAATCTAGGCCAGCAAAATAAATTAGGAATGGGAAATTTAACAGGGATATAACAAGATCAAACATAAAAAATGCTAATCCTTAAATAGTCAAAGTGACATTAAAAAAACTCCAAAACAGAGCTGAAAAATAAGTGTTTGTTGAAAATCAGTGTCTGAGAGTGGATCTAAAAATGTATCAAGTTTCTTTTAATTGTGAATAATAGCAGAAAAAATATTTGATTTTGACCTGGCTTTGATATGACAAAAATAAATGAATACAGATGTTATAAATATAGTACCATTTACAATTTTTTAAAATTTAATCTAAATGATAATATTTCCTAAAACTTATTATTATAAAATAGATTAATTTTATTAAGGAGAATTTAGGATAACATTAGCTTCTCAGTCTCTATGCCTACATTTCCATTCCCCAGGAAGTGGCCTGAATTTCATGGTATCCTTTAGAAAAGAAATACTGTAGTTATGCAATATAATATACTTTTCTCATTTATTATAGAATTATAGTTGACATTTCTGAAAATACAATTCTTGTATATCTCATTGAATTGCAGTAGATAAATTGTTTCTGGAGTTATATACATGTTTGTATATATAAAACAAAAGGTATTTTGTGGGATTTTTTGTGTATATATTTGCAGTATGTAGTTAAAACAGTTTGAAAAAAATTAATTGATTTATTTTTCTTTCCCATGTACTTCAGTGTATCTATGCTTTTTATTTTTAATATAGTTAAGAATTTTCTATTGTTCATTTTCTTCTTTGTTTCCCACCAAAGATTCCAGTTGGTTCTTATTGCCTGGGGAAAGGTTGTTAATGTGAATCATAACTATAGTTTTAAGGATCAGAACTATTTTACCGTATATACTTAGGGAAATGTTACTTCCTATTCATCTCTGCCACCCTGGTTCATTTCCCTTCTTTTTGCTTCCTTCCATATGACTTCCAATAGAATGCAATTTCATAAGGAAATTATTTCTCTAGTTATTTATTTATTTTATTACCAGGGCTTGAACCCAAGGGAACTTAACCACTAAGGCTGTCTTTGAACTTATGATCCTCCTGCCTGGGCCTCCTGAACTGCTGGAATTAAAGGCATGCACCACCTTGCCTGACTCATAAGAAGATTATTGTACATTCTTAACCTAATATCTGGACTTTAAAAACTACAAATAAATGTAATGTATTTATGTTTTAAGTAATATATACCAAGAGTTAATGCAGCATTTTCCTTTCTTGCTTACATTATATTATGAATAATTTCTACCGTGTGTGTGTGACATAAACACACACACATTATCTGGACATCTACCTTATCTTTTCAGTTACTGTGGTATAATGATGGTGTTATTTGTATTTTTCCTTTTACTTAATCTATGTCTTCTTTTTAAATAACCAGAATATTCTCCTAAACAGTTGAACATAAATAAACAAGTTCATTTTGAGTTATTCTTATTCTCAATTTTGAGAAATAGGTGGTATTCATTTCAGGTAGCACAAAATTTGAGGTAATGTGGAAGTTTAAATAAAGGAACAAGGTAGACACTGCGTTGCTGTACCTTCTTTTTTTAAGTGTGTGCAGACACGTGTGTGGGGGGAGTGGTATTGGGATTGAACACAAGATCTTGTGTATGCTAATAAGCTAGGCAAGTGCTCTACCATTGAGGCATAGTCCCAGCTTGCTTGTTTTCTTTTTCTTTTTCTTTTTTTTCAGTTTCATTTTGAGATAGGATCTTTGAAAGTTGGGCCAGGTGGCCTCAAACTTGCTATTTTCCTACCTAAATAGCTGGGATTATAGAAGTATGCCACATCCTGGCTTTTATCATTCTTTTTAATGGTTTTGATGGTTTGTAGTATTTGATTCCCATTCTGAGGACATGATATAATTTGCTTTAAATCATTTTGAAAGTTGGTGTGTAAAAAAATTCATTAATTTTAAATTTAATTAAACTCTGAGAATAAAGAGGTTCTGAATTTTTTTTGAAGTAACATGATTCATAATTTTAGAAATGTAAAGACAGAGGCAGATAAAATAAATAGGACAGCTGCTGCTCAATAGCAACACAGGTTTATTTGAGAGAAACCTGTGGAGGGGGCCCAGTAGAGTCTGGGACCCACTTGTCACTTACATCCTGGGGTAGATACAGAGGTAATAAGGGCAGAGAGGGTAAAGGTGTGAGTTTTCTGATTAAAATGGGAATCTCTGCAAGGTGGAATTTTTCCTATAAGAGCCCCAATCAGTCGATTGTAAAACAGTGAGTGGGTTTCTGTAATTTTCCATATACATCAAGAAACAGATATTAAATATAATTAAACAATCTTTAAAATGTTAATTAAATTTTAAAATAACCTGAACTTCTCAGAGTTTTATATTTTAAGGAAATTAACATTTTTAGTTTCTAATGTATATTTTATAATATGCATTATATAGAGAGAGACAAATGGACCAAGAGTTCCTACATATTTACTTCATATCAAATTCTCCACATATCATTAGCTTATGTTTTCAAAGGTGCAAGTCAACAAAATCAGAGTCAGTTACAGAATGTATGAATCTGTTTTATACACATCATCTAGGACTGGGTGAAAATAAGATTGAAAATTTAGTATAGTATAAGGATATTTAAATATTTAATGAAACATTTAAATTTAAAATTTATTATTCTTACTTCAAATTCAAATTTACTGAGTGTTCCATCTTTTATGTGCACCTCTGTCCTGGCAAATTTATTACTTATTTAGAAAATAAGGTGACATTCCATGCACATCTAAGAGCATGGAATAAGATTCAAAGATTCTATACAACCATGAGGCTTAATAAAATTCTAGTGCTTATATGCTTGGAAGTTCAACTTCAATATTGCATATAGAATATCCTAAAGTTTCAACATAACTTCTAATAGAGGCCACTATGATCAAAGACATGGGGAAAACTTGCTGCAAAGCTTCAATTGTTTGTATGGTCAGACTCGGTCCAAAGGCCAGGGATTTTAAGAAGTGAGACTACTCCCCTTCATAGGCAGGCGGTTGTGCTTACCAACAGAATCACTATTCTCATTCTAGTTGTCCTGTGTTGCATTGTGAAAATCATTTCTCAATTATATTTTTCCATGAGAGCTTTGTAATGGTACATATGGAAAAATATTTGTAAGCACATACACTTATTTCCATAGTTCATGAAAGATCACCAATTATTTCAAACTGTGCTTAAGGAGAAGTAAATTATTCAACCAAAATGTGCTGGGAACTAGTGAGGGGAAAAAAAGGAACATAATTATGTTTTGTTTAATGTGATTTTCAAGGTAAAGCACATAATAATTTGTTTCACTACCTCTAACTCATAATGGTATTTATAATAGGTTTTCTTCCAGATACTTATCTGACAATCCCTAATTCATTAGCACTAGTTATTAATATTTGATTTGAAAGAAAAAGGCTTATTATGTAATATAATATAAACCTGAAACTAGTCAATATTTATACATTATACATTTTTAAATATACAAGTCGTCTTTGCCTTACACAGGAGTTCAGTATCATAAAAATGATTTGTATGCTGAGATGTGTAAAGCAGTCTTACTAAAACTGGAGAACATTACAATTGTTATATGACTTTCAAAAATGATTGGTAAAATATTAATACTTATAACCTAGAGTCACAGTTGTTAATACTTTAGCAATCCAATATTTATTTTGCATACTCTAAAACATGAGAAACATCAACAAAGTGTGTTTTGGGGGGATTTGGGTTTATTTTGCTGTCTATAAAATGTGTACATGTTATGAGTAATTTAAACACTGTTTGCCTTCTCATCATATCACACATCATGAAGTGTTTCTGTTTTGGAAAATTGCCATACCTATTTTTGAGTTTTGATCAGTTTCCAATATCTCATCCTTTTCACTTTCAAAGACATTAATTATCTCTGAAGTTCCTTTTTTTTTTAATAGAGAGAGGGAGACAGAGACAGAGAGAGAGAGAGACAGAGAGAGAGAGGATCAGTTTTATTTAATTTTTCATCTCCACTTACATTATATTCTAATTCTACTTACACCACCATCACTTTCTGTTTCTCTGCTTCATCTTCAACTTTGTTGGCCAATTCCTTCGTTTGATAATTTGTCTTCATTAATTGTCACCTAAATTTATCATGGGAGACAAAGCAATAACACAACCCACAACCGTAGCTTTGCTTTGTGTGTGTCAACTGAATAACAAATATGCATTGATCGATCGCTGACAGATTTTGAAAGAAGTAACATGGCTGGTCACTAATCCTCATGCTCATCCCTTATTTAAATAGTGATTTGTGGATTGGAAAAGTAGCAATGGAGTTTGTACTATATGCAATTTTGCACAGTTTATATAATATAGCAACTGTAATCAAACTGTGTTTTGGGGAAATTGTGTTAGTTCATTAAATCATGGTAAAAGAAATTTGCTCATGTCAGAATTTACAGAGCAAGGACTCACTACATTTACTGCAACCAGAACTAGGCTGGATGTTGACTTTACTTCAGTGAATGCTTTCGTCATTGACTCATCAGGTAGCTCAACAGGATTAGCAACCAAGGGTAAATTACAAGGATTTATCTTTTACCATATGTTGCATAGAAACCCTAAAACATATGTACCTAACCAAATAAGGAATAGAAGTGAAAACAGCATGCTTGTTGTAAATATAGTGCTTCCATTGCCCCAACCATATGAACATACGTAAGCCTCTGTCATACAGAAATTCTGGAATCTTCACTCCTATTTAGTTTCTATATCTGATGCTGCTACCAGTATCAGACCTCCACACAGAAAAAAATAACTTTATAGAGACCAGTATCCCACTAGAACTTTGAGCTCATTTGTCTCTCAACAATTTTGTCCAAATACTTTTTTTTAGCTTTCCACAAAACTGTTAGTATGTGAGCCTGCCAGTCTATGTTCACCAATGATGGCTTTACTTAACTTGACATAGATATCTAATCCCATCTTACTGTCTTGCACTTTTGGTCCTATAGAGATCACACACATTCCCTTCTATTTGAAATCCTTTCTGATCTCTTCAATCACTTTCTATTCAGCATCACTGATTCTCTATACTACAACATTGTGGTTTTCCCCAAGTTGTATGTGAATATTATGTGCATATTACATACAATTATAGTACATGTGTATTTTTTAATAAATTATTTTTTCTTTCATGGAGAAAACAAACCAAATAATTACTGATATAATCTAGTGTATATATTGAGAATTAACAAGAAATTTACAGGGCTGGAGTGGTGGCTCAGCAGTTACTGTGCTTGACTGGCATTCACCAGTACACAGGTTCAAACACCAGAACCACATACATATTCAAACACCAGCACCACATACATAACAAAGTTCAGAGCAATGAAAGTTACACAAAAATCTAAATAAAATTGATTCTCCTTTCTTTCTCTCTCTTACTGTCTCTCTGCCTTTTAAAGAAAAAAAGAAATTTACAAAACTGAAGGAAAAATGTTAGAAAACAATAAAGTATGCTAACAGGAGACTGATAAAGATTGTATTTTCCCCCCTAAATTGAATCTAACATTTTCCTCTTTTTCTATAGAAACAAGAATTTTTTTCCTTAAGAAAGATTCTAAAATTTTGTGGTTATGTTCTACAAGGAAAGAAAGCCTTAAAAAAAAAAGTATTCTCAGTAGTCAAAAGCTAACATTAAATTCTTTTATCTGACATTACAAGAGTTCAAAGTTTGTTGTAAATGTCAGTAATCAAATCTACAAAGGATATCTCTGAGGATGGGATTAGGAAGTAAACATCCTGAAGTCAACGGTTAACCTCACATTATGTCTTTTTATACACCAGGAAACATCAAGGAGATTAGAATCAAGGAAAAACCACAGTAATTGATAACTTACTAATAAAGGTCAGCCACAAAGAGTAATTAGATCTGTGTATGGTACCCAGAAGGCTTAACTCTCTGCCTGTGTTGCAATCTTCAACCAAAAGCCCTAGGAGGCATTGCTTCATTATGGACTAGGGGTACCCACAGGCTCTTATTAGATGAAAGTGTTGAAGATTAGCAAATTCTAGCATATGGAGAGTCAGAAAGTGCACCATACTTTGAAGCTACTTGCAGAGAGAGGAGCATTAAATCTCTGTGTCACAATTAGAAGGAAGAGGCAAATTTTAGAACCAAGCAATTCAACTGGAGTGAAGAACTCTCAGATCAGATACTAAGCCATGTAGTCATGAGACAAGAAAGCAAAGCATCTAACCAAAGTTTGAGTGTTGAGCAATAAGACTAAGCTACAGTGTTAGAAGTCCAGGAGCACATATTTTTTTAACGGAAGGTCTCTTCTGAAGGTCTAAACTTCATACTCTTTTTCCTTTTATTCTTTTTCACTCAAATTAAAAACATATTATCAAACATCATATGAAAATAAACGTATACCACAGTTTCATTACAAACTTCTTTAGAAACACTCTGAACTTGGGCAGTTTCATATTTGGTCTTCAAGGACAAGTTCCTAAGTTCTAAAAGTGGATATTAATTTAGTGAAAATTACTTAGCTGTCTAATATTCCTAATTTTTATAGGAACAAGTTATTTTTTTTTTCTGTTTGGCCATAGTGAATTTACACTTCCAATGACAGGGATCTGCTTTTTCTTTCCTCCTTTATTCAACTATTCATACCTGCCATGTTGCAAGAACTTTATTTTCAACTTATTAGAAGTAAAATTGTGAATAGGAAGAGTCTTTTAAGAGTCTGGATTCTACAGAAATGGAGGGCTCAATTTTTGAGTGCATTAAAGTATGGGCTTAAGGATGGAATTGATGCCCTTGTAAAAGAGATTCTGGAAAGCTTGTTTATTTCTTCCACCATGTAAAGATACTCATTTTGTTAGCCCAAGGAAAAATTTGTGTCTCCAGAGGCTATGTGGGCTTTAACCTTGAAAGGAAATGCATTATTTTAGGAAGAGATTAAAATATCACCATGTTTTTTTTTGCTTGGTAATATTATTGCCTGATATAAAACTCATTATAAAATTGTTTTCTGCAATGAAAAACATGTGCATAACATTGACATGCACTAAATGACTCTGAAACACTTAGTCAAAAGTTACTCAAGTATCTTTCAATCTTCTGATTAAATAAAAGACAATGTCAATATGGTGTTCTTATGCTTTTTATAGCTCACAAAAAAATAAAAAATGCTAATCTTTTATGGAAGACAAAGCAGACTTTGTTAATAGATCCTTTGGTAGGCAACAGCATTTAGCACAATTTTTTATATTGTCTCATTTTTAGTTATTTTCATAGTTAATTTCTATTTATAGTAACTCATAGTGTTCCATGCAAAGTTTTCCAAACATATTCATGTTAAAAATAAGTAAGTTTAATAAAAACTCAACAGTGTAACAGAAAATATTTGGAGACAGCTACAATTCTAATGATGATATGAAAAAGGCTGTGATTTGGAAAATACACATCAAGGTCACAGGAGATGGAGTTGATTATTTGCCATGATACATGATGGAGATAGCAAAGCAAGAGTTTGACCCTGGCTTAGGATCAAAGGCTTCTTCATAATGGTATATAAAGATCACCAAGCAAGAATGCCCTGAAAGAACTTTCTGATTCCTCTCCTCAATCTCCATCGCTCATATTAACCTAAACAATAAACGTATTGTTTTTACCTTCTTAAATGATTTTCTTATCCTGATTGTCCATACTGACCTACAAGAGACTCTGTTCTTTTCACATTTCACATTAATTTATCTTCTTCCATTTCTGACCCTGCTACCAGTATACTCTAATTTGCTCCTGAACTCTGCTTCCTTGTACCCGCTTAAATTAATTTTCTTCTAAGACTAATACAGGTTCTGCAGTTTCAATCATACTCCATTCTCCATTCTCCCTAATCAAAACTCTTAACTCTGTATTTGTGAAGTTTAAACTCAAGGGGATAAATCTAATTGTCATGCTATAATTTAATTCTATTCAAAAGTAAATTTACCTTGACAATATAACTAGTAAATTTGCCATTCAAGATCATGTGCTTAATTATTTTCCATAATTTTGTATTCCTTTTTAATAATAGAACTTGCAAAACTGAATAAACTTCGGACCCCATAAAATATGGTCATTGGTGACTTTAACATAATAATGATTCAATCATTGTAGGAAAAAATAAAATATTTGTAAACAAATGATGGGGACAACTAGAAATGATGGGACATTGACGATCAATGTGTATTCTGTGATATGTCTTGTTTTCTGAAATCAAATAGTTTTATTATTTCATTACCTTCATTACTAGAGATTTACTGTTCCAGAACACTCTTGCCAAAGCAAACAATTTTGTTAATTATCAGGAGATTTTATGAAATACCCACCAACTCTTCAGTAAAAGTATAACAGTATATGTTCTAAGATTCCTGAACCACCAGCCTCAAAAGCCTTGCTGTTTCCACAAATCCTAGACTGTTATATCATGATTCTTATGCAATTCTAATCCATCTTCTTCAGTTCATATTTAAAACTCACATTAAATCAAACTGAAGATTCAAAATAAAAATTAATCTCATCCATCCAAAGTTCTGCTGAGATGGTCTTCTCAGTTACTGTGGTAAGTAATAAGCCTAAAGCTGTCAAACATTGTGTTGGTGCTATTTCAGGAGTCAGCATTCAACAGTTTTTTGAGCCCTGTGTGTACACATATATTGGCAAAGAATTATTTTAGCTGCAAATTTAGAGGTTATGATCACACCAAATGGTTAAAAGGATACAATTTGTTACCATATAAACAAGAGACTACAACCTCATGATACTCAGGGAATCACCAGTTTGTTTTGTTACTATCCTTCAGAAACCACAAATCTGAATTTTAATGTATAGGCTCTGAATTTTATCCAGTTTCTCAATTTCTTATGAAAACCTTTAAGTTTTTGAAAAGTAATGTTTGGTTGCCTTTTATGGGAAACAAGTGAAGCAGAGTGAATTTTTGGAACTCATTAAATGTGAATATATGTAGGAATTCCTTTTCTTTTATCAAATTGCAAGAAAGAATATCTCCCAAGTTTTAATTTAAGAGACAGGGGAAACAGAGATCAAGTAAAGAATGCTTTGGTCCCCATATTCAATTTATTCAATCTAGTTCACACATATTTGTGATCTCTCTTCAGAGTTTTCCTATCAACTGCAATGCCTGAACAAGAACCAGGAGAGGCAGTGACTCAAGTTTCCATAAAGAGGAGAAGAGACAGCATGACTATAATACAAAACTAATTATTGCCTATTTGAAAATATTCGCCCATACTCATTCATGCAGAGACAAAGCTGACAACCTCTGCCCCTTTCCAACTCCTGCAGTTACAATGTCTTTTTAAATTTTTTTCAGGACAAGAGGGCACTTTCACTTTCATACCACCTCATACACCACCATCATTCTGCACATGAAGATAATAAGGTCTGTATCAGCAATGATTGATCCCAACAGCATGCATTTTAGGAGCTCTATAGACTTACTAACTTTTTAAATATTTCTCTTTTAGTTGAGCATCCTGAAACCTAATATTGGAGGCTAAATATAAGAAAAATGTTGAAATGTCTAGAAAGATGATGAAGCCATAATTTCACATATATATCAGTGAAAATGTTTATCCCTTATCAAACATGGCTGTTTAAAAAAAAAAAAAAACAAGTGAAAATCTCGGACCCACAGAATAAGGACTTTGCATTCCTCTGTGGTGAACTACAAGGGTAAAATGCTGTTGAATTTGCTTTCAAGATTAGAAATAACTTATTACCAGGGAGGTAGGAAGGAACTAAGATAAAAGGTAAGGATGAATTTGTTGGTAGAAAATGAGGAATGTGATGGTTCTCAGGTCAGGTCAAAAAGTATGTCCTAAATGTTTTATCAGCAGTTCTTTTTGACTAAATCATTTATTGTTTGACCTTTTCTGAAAAGAATAATGTTATCTTTGTTTAAAGAAAACTTTGGTATTAAGATTGCAAAATAAAACAGTCTAAAGTAAAAATGTTTGTTAGTTAAAAAAGAGGAAATTTTAAAGGAATCTTTCTAGAGATTTTTTTTATTATTTCAAAAGAAATAAGAAGGTATAGGTCAAGTGATTAAACTTTTCCATGATCATAGTAGTATTTATAGGAAAAATTGTCGATGTAAAACATCGATGGAAAGTGACATGAATGGAAAGTATATTATGCTATGTGAACTTTAAAATATGTTCCACAGCCTAATTTTTAAATATGTTTCCACTATCTATTTTCATATAGTAATCTGTTTTAGCTTGTAATTTCTACAGTCAATCTCTTCAATTCCACATCCTGTGAATCCCCAAAGTCACCATATGCACATTAGCATTTATTTTTTTAATTCAGAAATTTATTTGTTGAATAATCAAACAAGCTTCTAATGAAATAATATAATATATATATAAATTCTGAAAATTAGATTTACCCTCAAGAGCCCCCCACAATTATCCACCCTTATCCCTCCCCCCTTCCTTCCCAATACATCTCTACAAATGCCTTAGGTTGTATGACATTACACCTTATCCAGATTTAAGACATTATAATAGACTTCCTTTCTCAATGTCCAGACTGTAATAATTACATGAAATGCCATTTTCCTTTTC
Organism: Aplodontia rufa; assembly: GCA_004027875.1. Classification (NCBI taxonomy): domain Eukaryota; kingdom Metazoa; phylum Chordata; class Mammalia; order Rodentia; family Aplodontiidae; genus Aplodontia; species Aplodontia rufa. The sequence goes on from PVKS010023370.1 coordinate 30,185, forward strand.
AGTTACAGCAATTCAACCCAAAATTTGCACTTACAGGAACTGTATCCCACAATACAGTATCCTTACCTTCATGTATGCTTCATTCTACATGGGGTATTTGAAATTCAAAATTTACTTCTTGTTTTAATCAGCTTTTCCACTGCTGTGACCAAAACACCTGGCAAAAACAATTAGAAGAGGAATAATTTTGGGGGAGGCTCACAGTTTCAGTCCATTAATGACCAACTATATTTTTAAGGCCTGAGATAAGACAGGTGCTTACAGTGGAAGAATGTGGTGGAGGAAAGCTGCTTAGGACATGGCACCAGGAAGTACAGAGAGACTAAACACAGCTCAAAAAATGTATACCCCAAAGGTCCTACCTCCTTTGACCTACTTCCTCCAGCCACACCCTACCTGTTTATAATCACCGCCCAGCTAATCCCTATCTGGGGAATAATGCGTGGATTAGGTTAAGACTCTCAGAACCCAATCATTTCACCTCTAAGTTTTCTTGCATTGTTTCACACGTGAGCTTTGGTGGATACCTGATATCTAAACCATAACACTTATTTTACTCATGTTATTGCTAAACTTAATATACATTTATTGTTATGATTGCCAGTCCAATAGGGAAAAGTTAGGTTTTATTTGTTTGCTTTGCATTTTTTAAAAGAATAAGTTTGTTTCTCCTTGAAGTTATTTATAAGTCATAACCAAATGCTTAAAAGTCTTCACTCACATAAACATAACCTAGTCCACAGGTAATAAAATTGATATTTTTCAGATATCTCAGCAAAATGCACAATTCACGAAATAATTGTTTCCTAAGCACATTTTCCCTCAATAGTCTTTACTTATCTCCCAGAATTGTGTCTAATTCCTTCTGATAGAAGGTCCATTCCTTTAAGAAAGAATAATTTTCTCTTGTTCGAGAAACAGATTTGCAATCCTTGCTTAGCTTTTAGGAAATACATGAAAATGGAAAAGAGTCTCCATGTCCTGGAGCAAAGGCTTTAAGTCAAATAAAAAATACTCCTCAAGGGGCCACATAGATGTTTTCATCTACATAAATCAATATCATTCTATGCAAGCCTCCTTTGAGAAGGATCAACTGCAGGAGAACTCTTTTACATAATGTGAAAGCAGTCATTTAGGATGAAATTTCTACCCTGATTTTCTGCCAAACCTCAGCACTGTGCAGAGGGAATAAATCCTGGTTTACTTACTTGTCCTACTATAACCCAAACAAACCTTAAGAACCTCTACAAACCTTAAGAACCTCTACATACAGCTACCCAGATGGACTTCAACACCACCAACTTTTGAGTAGATGACTTTCCCCAGAAGGACATGGCCACTGATGAGAAGTGGACTAAACGTCAGCCCTTGCTAGGGCCCTCAGCCAGGCTCCTTTGTGCTATTACCAAGCAGCACAACCATATGCAATAGCCTTGGGTTCAACCAACAATTTTGGGCATTATCTGTGCTAATGGAATTATTGCTCTATGCTTTTAATCCATGTCCATTTTATCATAGGATGGTGGAATACTTATCTGTATTAATTAGGCACAGAATACAAGGTTTATGTATCTACATAGACAAGTCTTAAATATCATGGCAACTTGTTTCCTAGGCCATTCTTTTATTAAAGAATTTCAATAATATTAATCCGTATATACATCATCATTGTAATTTAGTCAGCTCTCTGTATCCATAGGTTCTCCATTTGCAGATTCAATCAAACATACATTATAAATAGGTTGAAAAAGGTTTTTTCTTAATTAGATGATATAGAGTTACAATTGAGGGGGAAACATTAATAAACATTCAAGAACAAATGTATGTATACTTCGTTATCTAGGGCTAATGTCATGTCATAGATGCCATGCTTGGGTTCCCCATGTTGCTATTTCCCCCAGAAGAACCCCTGAGTTAAATGGATAGCTCATGGAGGTCAGAGATCACCTTCTGAGATGATTCCCCTATATTTGCATCCTCCAGTCTCCTAGGTGATTTTCCTAAGCCCTCCCCCTACCTTGTCCCCCAGCCTACGCCTCCAAGTATCCTAGGCAGTCATCTCCCTGTTGCTATAAGAATGATACAATTTGAAGTTATTATTAGCTTAGCCTTCTAACATACTGCTTCCTGATGTATTCTAGCTTCCCGAGATGAGAGAAACCATTCGGCCCTTGAGTCTCTGAGATTGGGATATTTCACTTTGTATAATTCTTTCCATCTCCATCCATTTGATCTCAAAAGCCATAATATCATCTTCTCTAATGGCCGAGTAGATATATATGTATCAAAGTTTTTGTA
>PVKS010023371.1:0-32468 GCA_004027875.1 Aplodontia rufa
CTATATATGGCGTGTGTGTGTGTGTGTGTGTGTGTGTGTGTGTGTGTGATTCCCATATGCCTGTTTATTCTGCTCAGCTGTCCCTTCTCACAGGATTGTCTGAGTGTAGATTTTTTTTTTTTCTATAAACTGGACTCTGCAAAAGACAGAGCTGCTTCTTCAAGGCTTTTGCTCATGACAGGTTTCAAAAGAAGCAATCCAAGGCAAAAGGCAGAAAAGAGACGAATGAGGAGCACTGATGGGACAGACTCTGGAGAGGCCTTGCCATCCATGATTCCTGGCTCGAGCATTCTTCAGGGCCAGTGACTGTTCTGGAACCCCCAGGGGCTCCCACAGTGACCTGCCTCTCTTCACTCTCACCCAGTTCCCAGCATCCAGCCCTAAACATACTTGTGTTTTCTAGGCATTACCTCTGTAAGAACCAAGATAATCTACCCTGCTTGCCTTTAGGTGATCCTTCTTACTTTATCTCTTGTTAGGCCCCCTGGCAGCCCCCAGGTAGTCCTAGCAGCTTCAGGAGACCTCCAATGTGTCTGGTTTTAGTTTGGGTTCTGGGTCAAGTACAGGAGGACCTTTTATATTTTTCTGTTGGGCTGTCATGGAATTCATAAACTAGGACAAGTTGGAGTCCTAACAAAGTTATTCGTGAAAAGTATTGATTTTAATTTTTCAGGGGTTGGGGATTTAGCTCAGTGGCAGAGTGCTTGCCTAGCATGAGCATGGCCCCGAGTTCGGTCCTCAGCCCTGAAAAAAAAATTTCATTTTCAGGTATTCATTCATTGAAATCTTAGAGTCAGGTGTTGGAGATAGAAAATAAATAGACAGTTTAGCTTCACTGTGGAGAGGTCCACAGTAATGGTGAAGCAGACTTGGAAATAATCCCAAGGCTGGTGTGTGTGGTCCTCACAAACAGGTATACATGCATTGTGATGGTAGCACAGGGGAGAGTCATCTTCCGCATAAGGAGGCATTAAAGAAGTGAGAAGAGGGGTTGAACAACTCAGGGACTCAATAGAAGAAACCCAGACAAAAGACTCAGCCTTTGCAACATTGCAAAATTGCATATCATGATCAATCTTCCATTCCAACTCCAGGTGGGGGATAAGGTGTCAATTACGTCAAAATCATTGAACTTTTCCTTTCACCTATTGGACTTGCTGTTCATTTTAAGGTAAATACAGTCATTAGACACTTCACCATGGAATAAGTTCTGAGAGAGGTCATTAGGGGATTTCATCATTGCATGAGCATTACGGAGTGCATTTACACACACCTAGGTGGGTAATGTCGGTCATAACCTTTGGCCTCTTGAATCAATCAAGAGATGTGAAAACGAGATGCATGAACGAGCTGATGGTACAACGTGGCTTCTGGATTCACAGTACACTTCTTTTTCTGTAAGTCGGAGTAGACGACTCAGTATTGTATAATAGTTCCGTAAACCTGTCCCATCACCATCATTATCATTATCCAGTAGCATCTACTGCACATAGGTGTGCATGCTAGACTTGCTGTCAGCACAGCATAGTAGTTGTTCACATTAGCATCACCACAAACATATGGGTACACTCTGCAGTGTGGTGTAATGATGGCTAGGTCAGTAGATGAAGGGAACTTTTCAGCTTCATTATATCTCACGGCACCACCATTGTATATGTGGTCTATTGCTGACTGAAACATCCTTACGTGGTGCATGACTGTGGATAGATATTTAGAGAGAAACAGAAAGAAACCAGGATTTTAAAAAAATTTGCAGGCTTCCTGTTTGCATATAGAAAGATAGGAAAAATCTTCCTCAACGTTACTGATTCATTTGTGTAAATACCTAATAGCTTCCTATTACCAAAACTGACCAGTTGAGCCTGGAATGGAATGTTCTACCTCCAGCCTTAGCATTTGAACCCATTGAATAAGAAGAGTGTTTTATGGAATTCAGGGGGCCACCTAGCTCAAGACCCATTCTTTCTGCTCCTTCCAGGCCAGCAAAGCACCTCGAAGTGGAGCCATTTGGTTTGAATGGCATGAGAGCATGCTCTTCTCCAGTGAGTCACAAGGGCCTGAATTATGGGAAAGGGGTTCACACAGAGGTGGGGACCACTAACCCCAACGGAGGTGGGCTTCTAGGTCCATCAAGTCTGGTAATAGGCCCTAATCCTTCAGCAGCTGTTCATAAAGACATTTTCCCTGAGGAATAAAGATGTTTCTGGGTAAAACATAGTTTATGGAAAGGGAAAAGTCTGGCCTCTCTCCTGATCTTGGGCTCGGAGTAACCCCTTTGGAAAGGCTACCTGACCATGACTATCCCAGGCTGTGTCCAAGTCTGATTTGAAGGGAGCAGCCTAGAGCCAACTGCAGGTGTGGGTATGCCCCTCCTCCACCAGGGTCCTTCTAGAGAAGGCCGAGCTTTCTGAGAGGGCTTAATGAAAAGGATCAAGCTCACGCAGAGGCCCTGCTGTGTAGGAAGATTGCTTCCAAGAAGCCATTCATTTTTAGTTTAACAACTGTGCATTTGGTCCCCACACAATTTATCTTCATGCAAAATCACATACCTGTGTGCCAGATGTGCACAGCTGCAAGTGAGCAACTGCTGATCTATCTGTATCACATGCCAAGTGGCTGTTTCTTTAAATTAGGGTGGGTTGGGATTTGGGCCGTGTGAAAATTTCATTTTGAAACCAGAAACCAAGCAAGCCTTGGCTCTGCGGGGTTTGAGCATAGCATGATGAGGATCCAAGGTTGAGTTAGTCTTTTTCAGGACCCCCCAGAAACTCCCCCTTTCATGACCTCTGCAATCCAGCTACACTCTGGGTCTGGAGAGGCTGGGCTGTCTGGAGACCTGGTGCTGTCAGAGTGTGTGGACCTTGTAAATGCTTGTGGTGAAACTGCAAAACCTCTGCCCAGCCCTTGGGAGCACTTGAAACAAAATAGAACCTGACATTTTTAGTTTGTGTTTCAGTTTTTATCCTCTGGACTCAGGAGAAACAAGACCACAAAATACTAAGTGAGGCCTAGGACCCCAGCAGCAGGGACACAGCAACTCACCCAAGAGCAAGAAACTGAGGCCAGGAGAAGACCTCTCCTCTGGAAACGCACATCTCCATGGGCGCTGAGGCCTGCAGCAAGCACTGGGCACAGCCTCTCTGCTCTCACCTTTGTTTCCTCTCATGGCCAAAGTCAGTCAATACTAGAGGAGTCTCAGCAGGCATTTTATCAGTGCCCTACTGGAGCTGACAAAATGGGGTGTGTACTAATGCTAGGTGTCATACAAGGCATCAATAGGAGGTACAGAACAAAAGCTCCTGATAGGTCAGAAGTGCCCAGTAAATGGTAGCAGCCAATGGGATTACGGAAGTGATACCATTTTTTTCAAGATTTTTAGGAACCATTGATGCTAGATTCTATTCATAAAGTCTTCATTAATTTTCATAACTCCATGAGACAGGCAGTATGATTCTGATTTTATCTATAGGAAAACTGAGGCTTGAAGAGGTTATAAAACTTACCCCTCATTAAATTCGGAAAAGTTGTAATGACATACAACCTAAGGCATTTGTAGAGATGTTTTGGGAAGGAGGGAGGGGGAGGGATAAGGGTAGATAATTTGGGGGTATCCTGGGGAGTAAATCTAATATTAAGACCTTATATATATATATATTATATTTTTCATTAGAAGCATGTTTGATTGTTCATAAAATAAATTTCTTAATAAAAAAATCATATATCTCCCACATTTTGGAGCCAGGGTTGAGATTCAATTGTGTCTCATTTCAAATTCTGCCTTTTTTCCTCCCTTCCAGCGTTGTTCCTTCTCCCCCGTGGCTGTTCATAGAGCCCACGAGAAGGTCTCTTCTTCCAGTTTAAAATGCATTTGTTCTTCTTGGCTCTTGGGCTGTGCCCCTTTAATGGAGCCTGTGTGGTGGCCTGGAGAGGGACCTACCAGCAGTCACAGCTCACAGTCCTTTTCCGGTTTTCACACGGGCAGGTGCTGATACATCAGCCCACGGTACACAGGCTCAGTTTGAATTTCAACAAAATTCTCTAAAAACAGTAACCAGATGCAATTCTGTTCACGTTGTGTCCACATAAGGAATCCATTCCAAGGAGAGTCAGAGGATGTATGGTGATTCTCAGTGAGATGAAGGGCTTCTAACCTTCCCCGGGCTCATTTTAGAACTCCACGAAGAAATAATACCTAGATTCATTTTAGAGTTCAGTTTCTGAATCCGGTCTCAGGAAGATTGCACATATAATTTAGTCTCATAATGATGATCCCTTAGATCACAGATCACTCACGGGGAGCAACTCCTCCTACACACCTGCCACACACCAGGCAATTTCCTCTTCTCTGTTTAAAGAACTATTTCAGTCTGTGCTTTCTTATGAGCCACTTAGAAGAACCAGGCCACTGTCCTGTGAGTAAAATAGACTCCTCCAGGAATTACATCATTTATTTTTCAACAAAGATTAATTTAATTTGGTTTGGTTTAACAAGAGTGTATGATCACAGATTCGATAACCAAATAGATGCCTTGACATGAGCTTCAGTCCTGGTTTAGCTCTTTTCCAGTGCGAGAAACAAAAACTCTCCAAGGTAATTGGTGTATCACTCCTCCAAGGCAGGAAAAAAGGGTAGGCTTTCAATTTTCTTAAACATAAAACTTAAAATCCACATATAATAATAAACAAATGGTTTAAGGCATTTTATGTCATAAATGTGCTGCCATTATTTAGTTATGAATTTTCAGGTTCAGGAATTATGGTAAAACCCAAGGGTCATTATGGAATGTCTGTATATTTGATTTCCAAAGCTCCAGATAGGTTTTAATGTGTTCAATGTTATACCACTGCACTCCCCAAACTATTTCTATATCCTCAGAGACATTTCCTAATAGCAGGGCTCCATGTCCTCTGCTTAGTGAAAAGTGTGAATAATAGCTCCAAAAAGAATATTATATGTATGTGTATATATATATATATATATGTGTGTGTGTGTGTGTCTATGTGTGTGTATATATATATATATATATATATATATATCTTGCTTTTTTCACTTCAGCATATGTTCCTACATAGACAAATGATTGAACCCAGTACAGTTAATAACTTAGGAAGAGATTCATTGAATTTTCTAGGTCTTTTCATGGCCAGAGTTATTTTGTAAGGAGACCCTAAATGGGGAATAATCAACATGTTAAAGCAATCTAGATGTTTATGATTTGATAACTCTTTGGTGCATTGTTTAGCAACATGTTTTCAATTTACTTTTCTTCAAATAGCTCCAAATAACCCCATGATTTGGGATGATTGATTATGGGAATGTTGCTCTTACTGTACATCCAAGGTAATTTTAAAATTACATCTTCTTTTCATTGTTAAAGGGTAAAATCTTTTGCAGGTCTTGACATGATTTATCAGCGAAAGGGGGACCAAGGGTCAATCTTGGCCTTACTCTTTTTTCTAAAAGAGAGAGAGAGAGAGAAAGAGAGAGAGAAGAGAATCAATTTTATGTGGTTTTTCATGTGGCTTTCGTTGCTCTGACACTGCATTAGGTACGTGGTGCTGGGGTTCAAACCCATGTCCGCCTGCATGCCAGGCAAGTGCCTTCCTGCAGAGCCGCCGCTTCAGCCCCTGGCCTCATTCTTAATAGAACATGGTACATGAGCCCACATGCAAGCCTGAGACTTTGTGGAAATTGGGTTCTGCTCCCAACATGCTAAATAATCATCCCTGTTGCTGAAGAGGAGCCTCCAACCTCCTGGATCTCACTTTCCTTCCACATAAAACCAAGAAAACCATATATATCAAAACCTATCCACTAGAGATTCTGATTTATTGGGACAGAGTTTGGTAATCTGTATTTCTACAAAGAAGCTAATGTTTATAAGCAGACAGCTGTGGAAAATACTAGACCGAATGTGTTCTACGTTTTGGTGTAAAGTTCCAGAACTCTAGAACCAATACTTTCTGTCCTTGAAACATTTTTCTTTCAAAGCAATTATTTTATTTCATAGATGCATCTGTTTTTCTCAATGGCCACCTCTCTTCAACATATGGCTAATGTTGATTTCTCTGAGACCCTGTGCCCTTGCTTGTGTCTATTCATCCTCCCTAGAGCTTTGCATTGTCAGTGTGTTAGAGTGGCTGTTAATCTTATGTGCTCCAATAAAGTCCCCAGTCTCAGTGGCTTCACATTGTAAAGTTTGTTTCCTCCACATATAAGATCTTCCTCCATCTTTTACTCATGCCGTCTGGAACACAGGTTCCCCGTGGAAGAGAAGGACAGGTGATTGTTTGGATGTTGCTTATCTTGACATTAGTTGATTCATTGAAAGATGATTGAAAGATGTCACCTGACCCTGATTCAACCGGAACCAGACATAAAGGAACCAGCCATGTCTAGAGAGTAAAACCATCCACAGTAGGGAATCTAGGTTTTGCAGGTTAGGAAACTGAGGCTCAGAAAGACCCAGGAAGGGACTGGAGTGGTCTCAGTGGTTAAGGTGCTTGCCTTGCACACGCAAGACCATGGGTTCAAATTCCAGTAACATATACACAGCAAAGTGTGGGAGCAATGAAAGCCAAATGAGAAACTCAATAAAAATTGATTCTCTCTTTCTCTCTCTTTCACTGTCTCCATTTTTCTTTCTTTAAAAAAAGAGAAAAAGAAAAAAGGCCCAGTAAGAGTGGGGCTGTGATGGATGAATAGTACTGATGAAGAACAGCGTCCAGTATCTCATTAAAAAACAAAGGCATAGCAATCGGGAAGAAAACTCATTATTTTTGTTAGATTGAAGAGGATTTTCTCCAAAAGACATGACTAGAGGTATCTTTGAAGTTTTTCTTGCTGTGGTGCCTTTGCAAGCTAAAATCAGAAGACATGTTCCCCCTTGAGCAGGGAGAGCTTGAGACCAAGAGGATGTGAGGTCTGCTGGCGATTATTTGGCTTCCCTGGGATCCATGTAGAATCCAAGTTGCTTACTGTAATGAAACAGGAACCTCAAGACATAAATAAATAAATAGAAGAGAAACAACCCTTTCACCTTAGCTTCTTAAAGGGCTTCCAAAATGAACCTGTACAATAAAAGCTTTGTCCGTTCAAAACATACCTGTTGTAAATAGATACTTTCCTTCTGTTTTATTTTTGACCCCAAGAAATATCTCAATAATTCAACAAGTGAATTTAAGGGTGTGGGGAAAATCTAAGACCTATGGAAGTAGAATGTGGAAAGATAGGTAATATATTGGAGGAAGATTTAGTCTGCAGTAAAATACCAATGAAAACAAAAGAAATCACAACCAATCCAGAGACATGAGGTGGTGCCATCATCAGTACATGTAGAAGTGTTGGAGCCTGGAGAAGGGGCAGTCTCTGCTGGTTGAGCATTCAGGGATAGTGGCTGAGGCAGAGGGTGACCAGTACTCTAGGTCTTCGAGGAGGAGGCATCATTTGTCAGGGACATAAAGTGGGGTTGGAGGCAGGAGGAAGGAAGATCATGGACAGGAACATAGAGGGAGCCCTGAGACTCAGCATCAGGAAGAATGGCATGGGCAGGGCAGGGCTAGGGTTGTCAAGGAGCCTACATATTGCCTTATATATATCCGTAGGCACCGAGGATTCTCATCAGGGAATGAATATGCTCTGTGGAAAGAGTGTTTTGGTGCCCAAAAGAGCCAGGATGCCAGCATTGCACAGTATCTCTGGAGAAATCTGAATTATCACATGGTACCTAACAGCAATTAACTGTGACCCAATGTCTATCTTCCTCTGCTTGAAATTTTAAGCGGGCATACAACTGCTCAGAAGAAAGATGACATTTTTTAGGCTCCCTAATAGTGGGGTTAAATATCCTGAGGCAGCTCCTGGATATTTTTATTAAAACACAGGCGGAAACACTGAAGTTCCTCTTGTTTTCTTGTTTCTCTTAGAATGAAGATGAGATCCTAGTTAGTCACTTGGATTTTTTGAATACTTTAATTTGAATCGAAGAGGTCAACTGAATTTTCCTCCTTTTGAATTGCTTTTCAACTCATGTCAAAAATTTCTCAGAGTACATTTCTGGGTTCTATATTTTGTTCCACTGATCAAAGTTTCTCTCTGCAAATATCTCGGTTCTATGAAATACTATAGCTATATACTATGCTTTAATGTCAAGTATAGTGATTTCTCCTACTTTATTATTTCACATCAGGACTTGTGATTCATTTTAAGAATACATTTTACTTCATAACCTAACATGCAAATACATATGAACATACACATATATGAAATGTATGCCATGAAAAATACACATTGATATTTTATAATGTACACTGATTTTTTTCTAACCTATTCTATTTTTTCCATTTTGTTCTTCTTTTAGAAGATACCGGTCATGACCTGCTAAAATGACTCTCAATTTGTACTTTAAAAAACCCTCCACTGGAGAGGAGGAGGAGATTTGTCCTCATCCCACCATATTCACCACAAGAGTGAGGCCTGCTTCATCGTGGGTGGGACAACCAGAGAAGTTATCCCCCTTCACAGCAACTTCATTTTGGATTGGAGAAGAGTTTGCATGAACACGTGACTTACTTTGGAGAATTTTCTCATTAGGGAGAAACTCCAGTCTCTCAACCCAGGCTGCATTTTCTTTGAAAAAGGAGAAACCACTCAGCAAGGAATTCGAAAGCTCTGTAAAATGGCATTTGCTACCATGCTAATCAGTGGACCAGTTCCTTTTTGTATGATATTTTCTTTTTACCCTTATTGTGCTCTAAAAGGTATTACAATAATTTCAATTCCATGTATGAGAAACATTAAAGTTAAAATTTGTTGAAGTTCACACATTCTAGAGGCAGCACAGCTCTGACGGGGTCTGTGTGAGTCACAGCCCATGGCCTCAAATCTCATGAATGAGGGTAAACCAGCACATTCCATGCGGACAAGCGAGGAGTTGATAAAGGAAGGAGAGGCGCATTTTCAATGGTTCATGGCATTGCTTGCAGGTGAAATTATAACTGTATACCTGGACCACACCTTGAACTGTCAGGGCTGGGACTCTCTGAGAAGGACTTTACTAACAGAGCCACCATGTGTCCCACGACAGCTACAGCTGGTCTTCTCCATGAGCAAGGGAAAGCTTTGATAAAGTTTAAGCTGTTGTTATTTCGGGCTTATGTTACTCACAGTTGAATCTAATCCTAGACTGATATAGCTACTGTCCTACAAGAACGGTGGCAGAAAAGTATATATCACATCTCCATCACATAAATCCACTTTTATTAGGGAATGAACTCAAATTATTACCCCCAATAAAAAGGTGTTTTGCAACATGACCCAGGAATTGAGAAGGGCCATTTGTTTGCTGTTTCTCCCCATCTCAGGGCATCACATGCACAGCTCTCCTGCCTCCTGTAGGGCTCTGGGAGGGTTTTCATGGTGCCATGAGATGAAAGTCCAGGGAATGAAGGAGCTCAGGGGGTCATTGCTGACCATCAAGGTCTGGCCAGTAGAACTCGTCCCCCAATTTTACAGTCATAGGAAACAAGGGGAGTTCTTTTATTTTCCCTTTTCCTCAATAAGTTTTCTGGAAGAAGGGGGAAAAATGGTGGATAAGTGGACTAAAAGAAAAATGAAACATAAACAACCTACACTCTTGACGGAACAGAAAAGTTCAATTAAAGGGAAAAAAAAGAAAGAAGAGAAATGTAGAATGCTAATTTGAACCATAGCCCCATGTCTAATGCTTTTAGCCAAGGAAAGAAGAGAAAAGCAAAAAGAAATCTGAGTCAGAGGGAAGATGTCATGGTGCGTTTCAATGGGATGAATTCCTTATTAATTCTAAAGAACACGATGCAGCATGGATTTAATTATACAAGTCAACCCACCCACATTCCTTGTTGCTCTTCACACACATGGGCTTCTGAGGACGATGAAAGGTGGGTGGGGACAAAGGGAGAAGAAGGAAGACAGGGGAGGCTCAGGCCACAGAAAAGTCAGCTCTGCCTCAGGGTGCTGCTACTCTCCGCCCTGCCTAGGACAGAGGAAAGCCATGCTGCTCAGTGCCATTCGCCACCACAGCACCTGACCAAGTCCGTCAGCTCTAGCTGAGCCGCTTGCCTTCGCGTCCGGAACACTTCCATTTTGTCCTATTTACTGTGAAGGGAGTTCCTTCAAATTCTGAGGAATGAAGGGGAAATATCACAAGGGGGAACAGATAGGAGTTTAAAAAAATCTTTCACCTGCTTTTAATTTCCTGTGGGATACAGAACGCAATCTCACCAAGATTTTCACAAAGAACAATTTTCTATTGAAACTCCAAGGAATTTAAGTGTGTTAGAATTGAAAAACCATTCCGATTTTCCTCAAGACTCCCCAGGACTTTCAATCTGCACTATCAACAATACCCCAATCTCAATACTGGCAGAAAATCAAAAACTTCCCATGGTCAAGATCCTATTGTTTCTTCCTGATTTCCCTTCCATTTTCAGACTATGCCCCAGAAGATTCTAGCTATCAGACATCCAGTGTCCACTGTATGTCTTTCTTTAACTAGCCATCTCTAAATATTTTTGTTTTAGATTGAGGGCATGCCATGTAGGAGGGAATCCAGTGGTAGAATAATGGGCATGTGAAGTTACAGGGCATCTATTTTAGGGTTCAAAACAAATAAACAAAAATTCACCCTAGACCTTTTAAGTAAAAGGGATGCAATGCAGAGGATTATGTGCTTATCAAGACTTTGAATGAAAGACTTTACACAGGCTTCCATGAATGTCCCCGGAATACCACCACCAAACTGGCTTGCCAGGTTAGCTGCTCCATCCTCCACCATCACGGAAATGAAAAGTTGGCAAAATCCTTCTGGCACATGGCTCCAAGAACATAATATTGATCATAATTCAGGAATCCAAAGATTGCCTTCAGAACTGCTGAACTACAGCTACACCACGTCTGTGACATTTGCATGGGCCAAAAACAAACAAAAAATGGTGCCAATGTTCTGCCTCTTGACAACCACAAGGTGGTAACTACACACTGGGAGGTCTGCCAAGACCAGTGTGTAGTGTTGTCGGGTAGAAGTGCATGATCTCTACGTGACTGTGCTCACTTCAATCCACCACCTCAATCTCCTGAGAGTTACTCAAACCTAAATCATGTTTAGAACCTCAGACTCAAAGGAATATGCCTTTAAAACTCCAACCCCTTCCACACAAGAAAGCATATGAGCAAGGTGGATTTTTACCATCTTTCAACGACGATCCATTTTTCTAAAAGTTAAACTGAGTTGGAGACAATTACAGATTCCCATGCAGGAAAGTATCCAAGAAATAATCCTATGCACTCTTCTATAGTGCAGATGTTAAATGTCCTCCGAAGTCCAATGTGTTTAAGGTTTGGTCCCTGCCTTGATACTATTGGGTGGTGGAATCTTTATGAGGTGGGAGGATTTTATGTATTGGGGACATGCCCTTAAAGGGACTATGGGACCCTAACCCCTTCCTCTTCATTTTTTTTAAATTTCCTGGTCCTACAGTGAGTAGTTTTGGTCCTTCATGAGTTATGCTGTGCTGCCTCAATACAAACCCAAAATCAACAGAGACAACTAATGACAGACTAGAAGTTCGGAAACTATGATCCAATATAAACCTTTTCTCTTTTTAAGTTAATTATACTGGGCATTTGTTATAGTAATGGAAAACTGTCTAACACACACTATCTAATTTTGTCCAATGGCAATATTTTGCAAAACTGTTATACATTATCACAACCAGAATATTGGCATTGTATAATATCAGGCAGATTTTCTCCATTTTACCAATACTTATTCCTCTTCTTTCCACCTTCATGCAGACACTGAATTTTGCTCACATTGGCTTTATGCTGCCCCCTGTCTGCAGCATTCCCAGAAGCAGGGACTCACTATTTCGGTGGGTTTGGCACATTGTATTTTCTGTATTCTTTCCTTCCCTGGCTTCTCCACTCTTATCTATAGTCAGAGAGTTTCAGATGTCATTTTATTTTCCATAAATACATAAATAACATATTTCTAGAGCCAACTAAATCACATTTTCTGCTCTTTTCCAGAACCCAGTGTGAAATCTGGAAACTCAGCTTACAGAGTGCTAACTTCCACATCCTAAGTTTACACATGGCTTGCAAAGAGATTGCAGAGAGAACAGACACTTAAAAGTGCTTGAAATAAGTGTCATTCCCATTAAAGCAAAATTTTCTTTTCCTCCGTACCCACTTCACAATGAATTCAAAGTTATATCTTTCTTCAAGAGTAGGCTTGAAACTTTCTTCTACTTGTCTCCCCCAATTCAATCTCCTTTCATCCTTGACAACTACCATTGTCCTCTGTAAAAAACAAAACAAAACAAAACAAAAACCCCAAACCTTCTACATCATACATCCCTCAGCCATACTTGTGCTCAAGACCTATTGTTCCAGTCCCCATGCTTTTAGGAAATGACTACATTAGGATTGTGACATTTGAGGTCCATATCAAAATACCTTCAATTATTCTATGTAGGTTTATCTGCAAATATCCTATGTCTTTTCATTATAAGACCATTTGCCATTTCCTGGAATATACCAAGCAATTTTACCAATTTTATGGTTTTGCATATTTTGATCCCTAAGCCCAAAAGTACCTTCATACTTGTTTGGCAGATCAAGATCTCACCTTGAGGCTACAAGATCTTTCCTGATTTATCTTCCTCTTCTCAGTGCCTCATAGGAATCTGAAGTCAACTATGATCTGTTGCTTTCTAAAAATCAGTTGTAGTAGAGTTGGTGAGAATTTGATGTATGTGCTGAATAAGCAGGCAGAAAAACAGGGAATGAAGACAGCTCAAGTATCATTTCTAAAACTTTGCACAGGAACTCGGGGCATGGTGGTGGGATGGGAAGAGGGAATATTTAGTTTAAAACAGGTAGATGCTAGGAAATAGTGATGCCATGAATGTTTAAGTTCCCTGGAAGAAAGGGACTGGGGATTGAAGAGGGCTGAGGATTAAAAATCGGGATCACAGGTCAGGGGTGGAAACCTTGATTCAAAAAGAGATGAAATCAGCTTTAGTGTCCAGGGAAACCCTGGGTAATTAAAAAAAACTCACTTTGAACTGGAGGAGAATTAAGCTTCTCAGCCCTATTTCAGAAAAAACGGATTTTAAGAGAAGATATGTGCTTGAGATGAAATACAGAAATCCACATGACTTTCCTTAAATTGGTTTTTTGGTAACTCATTTGAAGCTTGTGTTGTATGATCATAAAATCTAAAAGTCCAGATTTCCTTTAAGAATGTCATGAGAGCAACTGTAATTACTGGGGAAACTATTCCAAGACTCAGGAAACCTTTGAGTGGTAGCAAATGCAACAATAATAGTAGTTCCAATAACAAGAATAGTTTTAGGGGTAGCAGTAACTGCTGGACTAGAGGTCCACAGAGGAACTAGAAACAGTGGTTAACAGCTACCATTGGTTGAGCCCCTATTTTGAACATGAGAAGTTGAGAAGTTGCCAGATGATACATATATATATATATATATGTGTGTGTGTGTGTGTGTGTGTGTGTGTGTGTGTGTGATTGTATATATTATGCGTGTGTATCATACATTATATATATATATATATATGTGTGTGTGTGTGTGTATATATATATATATATATATATATATATATATATATATATATATGAAACGGTTAGCATTCACATCTGTAAACCAAAATAGATATCATCCACATTTTTTTAATAAAAATACTGTTTTAGCACAGTCAGGGAGCCAGCAGGTGGTCTCTCTGCTCAAACCATCATGTCATACCTACCCATGGAGGAGGACACTTAGGGAAAATACCATCTGTAAACCTTTAGTTACTTGGATACTTTAAACACTAACAAATTTAGAGACCATGGAGTTTACTTGTGACGAAGCCAGACTACAGGACTGGGTGTTTCTAGATTTTGGACAAAAGAGTTCTAAATTTCAGAACACTGGAGAGACTAGGTCACTGCAAGAAAATCTGACTCTTTTCTTGGTTCTCAGTAGTCCTGGGATGCAGGATGCACAGAGATGAGGTAGAAGAATTCCCACAGCGACAGCATTCACTCCAAGCCACCCTCCACCCTGTCTTCACCACTCCTGACCTCCCTCTCTCCAATCCTGATCTTCTTTCATTTACTGGATTCTCTGGGCTTCTTATTTCAATCATTTCAGTTTTGTTTCCAACTACCGCCAGTCTTTGGAACAGTTTCCTTTGTATCACTTTCTCCTATGTGAAGTAGGGCCTTGATTTACCTTTAAGCAGTTGGAGGGATGGAAGTTTCTAGGGGTTCTCCCCCAGTATAGCTTTAGTGAGTGAGCAGGTGATGGTGTGCTCTGTGACCCTACCTGTCTCAAGGATGTCCATTTAATTAAGCTTCAGTTTTCCAATTAGACGGTAACTCCTTGCTTTAATGTATCCTTGTGGTTACTTATGGGAGGGAGGTGCAGACCAGAGAGGAGACAGTTTCGGGGAGTGACACAAAAGGGGAGATGTCCTCAACATCGCTCAGGTGACCGGCTCTGGGTGGAAGTGTTCACTCGCCCCTGTCCATGTCCATGTGAAGCTGCCTTGTCTGTCACCCAGTGGGCAGCCCCTCCCTGTCCCAGCCCTCTTCGCTCCATCCTGTGTAATCAGGAATGCAGGTCCTCAACCTCACCCTCCTGATTTCAGGACCCTCTGTCAGTGCTTCCCCTCTTCCACTGAATGGTTTTCTGTTTACTTTTACGAAATCACGTGGTGGGACATAAATGTTCAAATCCTTATTTATGGGCATTTAAAGATTGCAACACTTTTTTTACAAGGCAGCTATTTGATTCCAGAATGGATAAGCTCAGGGCTACAGTTGGCCCCCATCACTGCTTGCAAAGTGACTGAGCACTGAGGTTGGTTTTGCTCATGCAAAGGTAAATAATGAGGCACAGACCTGGAAACACGCAAAGCAAAGTGTACTCTGTAGACTGCCAGTAGCATACTTTGGAGTGACATCACTGTGCAAGGACATGGATATTTGCTGACCTAGTGTAGACTCACAAATTTGAGTCGTTCTCCAATTGTACTGCCTAATCAAACCTGTCCACATTAAGAACCCTAGTAACCAGTGCCAACATTTATTCCTTCATAGGTACTTAGTATCGTTATATTATCTAGGGTTATAAAAGGAATGTTGATCCAAGACTAGTATTAGAAGTAATTTCCATTTTACAGATGAGGATATACTAATGCACAGAGAGGTTATAAAGCTTGTCCCAGAGCACACAACTAGAAAGTGCAGAGCTGGTATTGAAATTTTAAGCCTTTGGCTTCAGAGCCCCTGGTCCTAGACACCAGGCCCTGACATATTGTGTGCTTAGCCTGTACCTCATTACTGCTTTCAGCAAGCCAGGGATCACTCTCATTCACAGGAGTCAGTGACTCCCTAGTACTTTCAAGATGCTTTTTCTCAGGTTCAGCTCAAGCCTTCCTGTCTCAAGCTCCCCATTTCAGTCTTTGATCTACAGCCAGAACATTCTAGAACATGTATTTGTGGTAATGTTTCCTTTTTTTCCTTCTAACAGTTTTCAGAGATTTGAAGAATGAAGTGCTCCTCCAGTTTTTAACTCAATATTATTTTTGTGGTTAATGGAAACTATCCTAATACAAAAACTACAGCACTGAATAATTAAACCACCATCCACCTGCTGACATGTTACCTGGCTGGCAAAATGGGTCTAAAGTGGAGTGAAAAAAGCTTTAGGAGTGACCTCAAAGGCATAGTAAACTACATTGAAAAAAACTTTTATGTAGTTATTCAAGGTGTCATTTAAATTAACCACAGATAAGAAATAAGAATGTAGACAAAATAAGGGAATTGACAAATTATAATTTAATAGTGGGATTAATGCACATTTTGTAAAATTCATGTTTTTAAGTTATAACCAAAGATGGTAACTTTTTAAAAGTTAGAACATTGCATTCATACTTAGTTGGGCTAATCTCAACAAAATCACACAAGCAGGGAGTTAGATTTCATTTCACAGATCCCCCATTCCATTCCTCCTTCCTCCCCACATTGTCCTTCCTCTACTGATCTTTCTTATGCTCATCTATTTTCTACTTACATATAAAGGTGGAATTCCCTGTGGTACATTTATACATTCCCTGTGGTGCATTATTTTTTAGAAATTCATTCTGCATATCCTTCCCTTTCCAGTCCTTCCTTCCTCCCTCCTTGGCGATCTCCTTCTTCTGCTCCACTGATCTTCCCCATATCTTTATGATATTCAACTCTCCCCTCCTTCTTTCCCTTATTTTGCTCTAGCTTCCTTCTTTGTTTTGAGACTGGCTTATTTCACTTAGCATTATAGTTCTCATTTGCAAGGAATGATAACTTTTGAAAGTAAGACATGAAAGTAGATTTTAAACAATGTTTGAAATGTTGTCACAATTAAAACAAATAGAAAAATATTATGAATGCATATGCCTAGCAGAACATGAGAAAATTGCACCTTTGTTTTATTTCTCCTAAATACTCTGTGTATTTTCCAAGTTTATAAAATGCCATTTATTACTTCTGAAATCAGAAGGGATGCATTGTTGTTGATCCAAATATCGCGTGTCTAAGCATCAGCCCTAGCTAAACTTGGACTTGAAAAATAGGAAGATGGTGCAATAGCATTGAAATGGTCTTCTACCATTCATTTTGATTCCGGTGTGTTGGCCCCAAAGTTGTTTTGAACTTCCCCGTGCATTTAAGGGAGCTCAGCAGGTCAGGAAAGCAGCTTTGACTTCTTGCCTCACCCAAACTCCATCTTCTTTGGCCTTCAAATTGATAGTGTTAGTTAAAATCAAAGTTCAGAAAAACAACACATCTGATATGTGCTGGGTTGTTCAGCCATGGATAACTTAAAGGAAGAAAGAGGCATTGTGGCTTACGGTTTTGGAAGTCTCAGTTCTTGGTTTGTTGGCTCCATTGTTTTGGGGCTGAGTTGAGATAGAATATCATGGCGGAAGGGTGTGGCCAAGAACGGCTGCTCAGCTCACAGCAGTCAGAAGGAAGAAAGAAAGAGAGAAAGGCACTTGGGGCAAGAAATACCTTCCAGTGTTCTCCCCCAGCGACCTAATTCCTCCAACCCAGAGTTTCCCCCACCTCTAACTGCCCATTCAGCTGTGAAGGGATTAATCCACTGAAGAGGTCAGAGTCCTTGTGATCCAAGAAGTTCCTCAAAGCCCCAACTGTGAACACTGCTAAATTCAGGAACAAGCCTTCAACACATGAGCCTTTTAGAGCCATCCACATATAAACCACAACACAGGACATATTAAGCTAAAAAATATTGTTTACCTGAAAATCAGACTTACATGGTTTATTTTAGCTGGTGTATCTGACAACCCTGCATGCAGACTCTTGATAATACTTTCCTGATGTTTTGTAAATCTAAATATTTCCCATTTCTCCTTTCCTTGTTCATGGCAGGAGAACACTTACCCTCATCTCTCTCTCTCTCCCTCTCTCTCTCTCTCTCTTCAATTCTCTCTTACTGAGTTTTCTCTCTGTCTGTCACTCACTCCCTGTTTTCCCCAAATTGCTATCTCTTACCTTTTCTTGGATAAGTTAAAAAATACCCTCAGAATTTTCTCCAATGCATAGAAGTAATACCAGTGCAAATAATGATCACAACATGAAAATGACAAAGGCTAAAAATTGATAATGGAATTCACTCAAGTGAATCTTCCTTCAACGAAAATACTGCAGTGCTGACAAAATTCTGAAGAAACTAGTTGTTCTCAAAGTCCTCAGGGTTAAAATCAAGAGGCAAACAATTTTGTGGTCACAGAGTTCTGTATTAAAGGAAAGTCTGGCAACATTGTGAGAAAAAAAAAAAACAAGCAAAAACACAGGAATCTGATTCTGCTATGCAGGAAGGGACACACGGGAGCTATGTCCTGAGGTCATGTGCTGGAGTCCCAGGGGAGCTGCTAGGCATGGAACAGTAATGACAATGGAGAAGGTAACTGCAGTTGGGCTGAATATGTATTGTGATGCACAGGAATAGTCAGTGAGCACTTATTAGGTAGAGGACTCTATGTTCAACACTTGCTTATCTGTGTCTCATTTTACAGCATTACTGGGTGAGGTATGGGCAGTGCCCTATAATAGAGGAATATTCAATCCCGTCACTTTCTCTGTTTTCCCTTTTCTCTTTCTGGGTTCCTCCATTGTGTGGGATTAAGAGGAAAGGATAGGAAAGCTCCATCTTTATAAACATATTTGCTTTCTAAATCTTTCCTCTTACTCATAACATCAGGGTTTTAACACTTAACAATGAAGACTTGGCTCCTCTTTTCTCTAATCCATTTTGACAAATAAGTAGTCCCTGTAACAAACATCTTAACTGGTGGCATGTTCCTGGGGGGGTGAAGAATGGACGAGAAAAAAAATTGTTGTTTAATATCTTATATTATGACGCTAAGGTACAGTCAGCCTATGGTATAGGAGAGGCGGCATGAAATTAATTCAACCAGAACTCAACCAAGACAAAAGCAAATCCTACCCAAAAGATATTTTTATCAGTATAGAAAAAAAAATTAAAAGTTGTTGCACTCCAAGGGACAGAAAATATAGAGCAACATCCTTCGTCAACCTTGAGCTAATCATAATGAAGTTTGAATTGAGTTGGGAATAAATCTGAGGCCCCCAAAGGACCAACATGCTCAAGCAATAGGCCGAGACACTGATGTTAAATTAGACAACGTGGGAAGATGAAATCATAAAGAGGGGATGGAGAGTGAAGGTCCCTCTGCTTCAGCTTCAGGTTTGCTGGAGGTACAGGTATGGCAGGGGAAACAATTTCTTTCAGACATGACATGCTTGAGAGTAGGGCGTAGTGGAATCAGGGATGGGATTTGATTTTAAAACTTAGCTTTCATTTTCTCCATGTTACTCACGTTTTCACTGAATTTCTTGCTATACATGGAAAGATTTCTTTAGTTAGACTTAAATGATAAAAAGCTGCTGTGGGTGACTAGGGAGAATTCCATGACCTAGCATTTTAGGGCAAGCTTAGAGTGGCTGGAATAGATAACAGGCACGAGATAATTCATTCACCAAACACTACTTGACTAACTTCTACGAAGCGCATGCTACCTAGATGTTCACCATGAGGTAGAAGAGATATAAGGTAAACAGATGCATCTTTTGAGATAAACTGTGGCTAGTTATATCTGCTTTGTACCTAGGGTATATGGAAAGGCTTTATGAGGGAGATACTTTATTGGGAAGTGGGAAGTAATCAAATATATCCGCTGAAATGAAGAGCATCTCAGAAAGGGGAAACAGATGTCAACAAAGGACCAGAATTCAGAAAAAGCACAACATTTTAAAAGAAATGATGAGAGTTCAGTGTAAGAGAAGTTCAGAGGACTTTCGGAGGAGTAAATGGAAATGAGTTTGGAAAACAGGAAGAACTCGGATCATCAAGGACTCTGCTAAGCCTCCTCCAAAACTCATAGTGAAATTTAAACCACATGGTGAAGTTTTATGAAGGTGGAAACTTAATCTGACTATGGTGTTTGGAGGTGAGGTCTTCAGAAGGAAATTAGGGTTAGATGAGGTCTTGCTGTCTCCCACCATGGGATGCCCTGTGTCACCTTGGAACTGTACAGAAAGTCACCACCAGCAAGAGGGCCCTCACCAGATACAGCTCCTCAAACTCAGACTTCTTTTTTTATTTTTTAGTTTTTTAGAGAGAGACAGTGAGAGAGGGAGACAATCAATTTTTTATTTTTAGTTTTTCATGTGCCTTTCATTGCTCCAAGACTCCGTTGTGTACGTGGTGCTGGGTTTGAATTTGCATACTTGCTCATGCCAGGCAAGCACCATAACTGCTGAGCCACTGCTCCAGCCCCAAACTCAGACTTCTTGAACTTTAAATTAAATAAATCTTTATTCTTAAAATTTACCTGGTCTGTTGTATTCAATAATTAATGACAGAAAACAGACTAAGATAGGCTCTTTAGCCCATGATGTAAAATTTGGCCATTGTCCTTTGAGCATAATGAAGAACACTGGCTAGTTGTTGGCAGGCAGAGAGCGAACAAACATGTCACCTTTTAGAAAGTTCACTCCAAGGCCATTCCATCAATTACCAAGACTCTAAAGTGGAACCTAAAAGGATGTTGTATCTCATACTCAAGAACTAAAATGGGGTCAGACCTAATCCAGTTGCTTCAATCAGCTATTTTGCCACTGTGACCAAAAGACTGGCAAGAACAATTTTAGAGGAGGCACTCAAAGTTTCAGAGGTCTCAGTCCACAGATGGCCAACTCCATGGCTTTGTGTCCAGCAGGAGGCAGAACATCAGGGCAGAAGGGCGTGGTGGAGGAAAGCAGCTCAGGATGTGATGATCCAAAAGCACAAAGAGAGAGAGAGCTCTGCTCACCAAAATATATAAACCCCAAAGGCACATCCCTGATGACCCACCTCTTCTAGTCATACCCTACCTGCCTGTGGCTAACACACAATTAATCCATTCAAGGGGATCAATGCTCCATTTAGGTCAAGCTACCATAATCCGCTCATTTCAACTCTGAACCTCCCTTGCATTGTCTCTTACGTGAGAGGACACCTCAGATCTAAACCGTTACACCAGTGGGGAAGAACTGGAGGTAAGAATGATTCTATAGGCTGTGTGAGTGTAGAGCTAAGAAGCTGTGATGTGCACATAGAGAGAGGATAAAGATGAGGTCCAAGGTTTTGACTTAGATGGGGAATAATTGAACAGACAAGATCAAGATGAAGTTTCCAGGGGATTAGGGAAAGAACTTCACTGTTAGACATGCCAAATTTGAGATACATGTGGGACTTCCAAATGGAGATGTCTCCTGGATGTTTGAATAACAGGTCTGAAGCTCAAGAGAGAAGTCTGGGCAGATTCATATTTGGGAGTTGTATCCAGAAGGCTGTAAATCAGTTCTGTCCGGAACACTGATATATATGAACTAGGAAAGAAGAGAAGCCTGTGAAAGAGACCGGAAAGAGTTAGCCAAAGGCATAAGAGAAGAACCTGGAGAAGGATTACCTGGACATGAAGGAGAATGTCAAGAAGGGAATGGTCAGGCTGGAGCGGTGGCTCAGCAGTTGCAGCACTTGCCTGGCATTTGCGGATGCAGTTTGAACCCCAGCACCAGGTACAGAGCAGAGTGTTGGAGCAGCAAAGGCTAAATGAAAAACTAAATAAAAAAATTGATTCTCTCTTTCTCTTCTACAGTCCCCCTCTCTCTTAAAAAAAGGGAATGGTTGGCATTGACATATTCTATAGGCAAAAGCTACATTATGTTGGTAATGAGGGCAAGATTACAGGCAGCTGGAGGAAGCAGATTTGCTCCAATTCAGGGAAGAACTTTCCAGCAATCAGTGTCTAATCCCTTGCACATAGCAGGCAGTTGATACGTATTAGTTGAAATCAGGGCTTTTCAACAATGGACATTTATCTGATGAGAGTCAGATAGCTAGTTGCTCATTAAATGAACGCTGGCTGCCCATCAGACAGAGATGTTATAAACAGGGTCGCTAAAATGAATGGAAGACCTTTATAAAGACTGACTTTCAGATGGTTTTGATGGCCAATATTTGGTGTGAATACAATGGGTTTTTCTTTAGTTTTTAATTTTTGAAGTGAAATTTCTTTGGGTAAATTAGTAGTGAGACCCCCAGATCACCCCTTGCTCATGACCCCAGCTGAGGTAATTCCTGTAAGCTTGTCTCAAATTTCCCCTCCCATAAACTTGGAACTTATCTGTTCTATCTACTTCCCAGAGAACAAGTCCCATGTTTGTCAAGTGTTTAGGAACATTCAGAGACAGAGCAGGCAATGAAACAGGATGGGCCTGGGAAAGTGAAGTCTTGCTTTGTACTATTTTACCAGGTCAACCCGGGCAAACCAGTGTCGACATTTATATAAGAAACGGATAGACAAGATGATGTCTAAGATTCCTTCCACCCCTAGTTTCTTTCAGGCTGCAATAATGATTTTACTTGGCATAATCACCATCATCATCTATTTAAGATGCAGGGCATATGCAAGTGGAAAGTTCTTTGAAAATAATTCTCACTCAGTTGACCTCCAGTGCAGTCCAGTGATGGCACTGATTTGCTATCAGGATTGGGATTGCAGAGCTGAGGTAGGCTGGAGTGGAATTCTGAACTCAGATCTTTTGTCTCTAAAATTCATGGGAAAGTCTACCACTTCCTAGCATCATGCACTTATACGGGGCATTACCGTTTCTTAGCAGAAACCCTTGATTGAAACTTGATTGACAAGTTTCTTAGCAGAAACTTGCCTTTAGAAGGCCTGAGTTAGTCTCGTTGCTAGCCCTTCTTTGGTGGGCAACACGAAGGAAGCCGTTCCTCCTTTTGGAGACTGCTCAGATTTTACATGGACAAAGGAGAGAGCCATTCCACTCTGCAGGTTCAGATGTCATGAAAAGGGAGTAACGAGTTGAAGGAGGCTGGGAATCGCTGGGTGCATTACAGACTGCTTGATCTGTGAGGTTTGCAGGCACACAAACCAACTGATTGCACCGCACCGTGAGGACATTGCTTTCCAATGCCCTGGGGCTTGGTATGCCTGTGCTGTGAGTGGGTCCTCTCTTGGTGGCTGGGTAAAATGCCCCTCAAAGGGACTGCTTTCTCCTTCCCATTCAATCCAAATATTTAGCTTTGAGCCTGACTCAGCTGTGCTTTGGCAAGAAGTGCTGGGAGGAGGCGGCTGCTTAAAGGGGCCCTCCTTTGAAGCCCTGGGTGTCCTACAGTGATGTGGGGCCAGGGCCAAGCAGGTCGGGCTTTGAGGCCAGCGGCAGGTTTGAGACACTCTGGGGACTGCTGACTTCAGCTGGATGGGTCCATGGCACAGATATGCGTGGGGCAATCAGGGAGATCTCTCTCTGAAAGGCAGAGCCACAGAGACTGTCTGTCAGCCCCGGAGCCCCTGTTCTGGGCCTCAGTTCATGCAGGACAGTGCTTCTCTGAAGATGGAAGGTGGGATCACAGCTCTCTCTTTCTGTCTCTCTCGAGGAGCTATTATTATTGTGTTCCAATGGGAATCCTTGGTAGCACTCAACTGACACTCTCAGCGAACTTGGGGAGTTTCTGCTTCTTGCCCCGGGAGACTTACATTCTGGGATGTGTTTCTTCCAGGAGACACAGAACTCATTTACAAAAAGCTATGACTCCTGCTGAGACACTTTGGGCCACTGTACCAGTAGAACAGCAGATAGAGATAGGATTTAATGTCTCAAAGTCGTCATTAAACCTGGTCGTACAGAGGAAGGGATGCTGTTTCACAAAGAGGAGGATTGGAGGCCTCTCACAAAATCTGCTAGGCCACTCTTGATTACTACTTGTCATGTTTAAAGGCCTGGTGGCCTGGGACTCAGACTCTCTGAGAGGAGAATCTGGGTGAATGCTCCAAACCAGTGAAACTATGAACCATTTGAGGATAGGGTTGGATCTGGAAGACTGCTGGATTAGGGACTTGTTGAAGCCAAATCACTTTCAGAACCAATTGCAATCCAAGAATTGGGGTCATCTCATTAAACATTCTCTAGCCTTTTTTCTCAGAAATTGTGATCAAACAGAATCTTGGGGAAACTCAGTCTGAATAAACTGATCTTAGTGTGAGCAGGCCAGGAAATGGGCCCTGTAGGGCTGAAGAAGAGCAGACTTTCTTAGTGTCCACCAGGAACCCCATTATTAGACCACTAAACCTATTTCTCACAGCATTTCCCTTCTCTGGGGAAATTTCCTGTGGATTGGGAACCGCCTCATTGGAATGCTCTGCATTTCTTTCACTCCTGTTCCCACACTCCTTCTCTTGTGCCTCCGCCAATGCTTTGCTGATACAGAATTGCAAAAGCATCCAGCTTTACTGCCTGAAGGGGGAGCAGTTCTGGGGTTCACTGTGCGGTTAGATTGAAGGAAGAGTCCAGCTGGGAACACAGCCTGGCTTAGTTCCTCTCTTACCAATCCTACTCCCAGCATTCCTGTCCTCTTAAAACCTCTCTTATCCTCATTTCATTCTCCATTTCTAGACTCCAGCTCAGAAAGAGGCTTTGTCAAGGTTCGAACTTGCGTGTTATCTCACGCAATCTTCCATTTACCCTAGCAGAACAACCTTATCTTTTGTCTTTATTTTGAAGCTGAGGAAAGAAAGGCTCAAAGAATGTACACAACTCACATTCAAGCCAGAGAATCTCTGTCTCCAAAGTCACTGACGTTCCCCCTTATTCGCTCTGGAGAAATGGCCAGAAATGGACATTGAGGAGACTTAAGAGGAGAAAGGTCTCTGGGGAGGCACCGCAAAGGATTTACTTCATCTGTAAATCCCTGAAATACCAGCAGCTATGACAATGTTTTAGTCAGCTTTTTTTTTTCTGCTGTGACTAAAGACCCTAAAGGAGCAATTTCAGGGAAAGAAAAGTTTATTTTGGGGCTAATAGTGTCAGAGGAGATCTCAGTCCATAGAAGGCTGGCTCCATTCCTTGGGGCTTGAGGTGAGGCAGAATATCATGGTGGAGGAGTGTGGAGAAGGGAAGCCGCTCTGTGTTGATCAGGAAGCAGAGAGACTCCACTTGCCCACTTGCTGGATATAAAATATATACCTCAAAGACACGCCCCCAACGATCCACCTCCTCCAGCCAGACCCTACCTGCCTTCAGTTACCACTCAGTTAATCCCTAGCAAAGGATGAATTTACCGATTGAGTTATGGATCTTGTAATCCAATTGTTTCTCCTCTAAGCCTTCTTGCATTGTTCCACACATGATCTTTTGGGGGACACCTAGTACCCAAACCATAAGACAGAATAGCTAAATTAGGTGACATCCAAATCCCTGGAAGTGTCCAAACCAAGGATGAAAAATAAACACCACAGAGGGCAAGAGAGATTCCTCATGCCTGGAAGGAAGTCAGCAAAATAACTCTTGAAGACCTTGAAGATCTTAAGAAGGGTTCTACAACTCTGCATTTGTTACTTAGTCCCTCATGACCAGTGCAACATACTTGAACCTGAGTAGCCATAGATCCGCTGGATGGAATCTAGTCTGACTCTTCCAAAGGACAGGTCCTGCATGTTGGAATTCAGATCGAAATCATAAAAATGCAGATGGGTGCTGACTCTTCCCCATTGGCAAATAGGTTAGTGCCAGGTGTTCCCTACCTGGTCTGGGAGAGCCACCATTCAGTGGGGAGATGCTAATGATAATGATGTTGATGGTAACACAACTGTTTTTACTACATGGAGAGATTATTCCATGCAGTTTACTTTACAAATTCATTTAATTCTCATAACTGTCAGATAAGTAGGTTTTATTATCATCCAAATTGCATAATTGGGAAACCAATGGGTAGTCTCTTGTGAATATTTAGTAGAGTTTTCCAGAGGCTATGTGATGTGTTCACAACCGATGGAATATAAAAGCAAATAAGACAATCTGCCCTCTATAGAAAAAGAAATTCATTCCTTCCCTTGACTGACTTTCAAAAATTGTAGCTTTTTCATAAAAATATTACTTATGTTAACATGTAATATAATTCTTACCTTAAACTAAATTGATTAATAAATGTTTAAAATGTTTCTCAGTTTAGCTTCTAATCTGTTAAATATTGATAGAGATGATCTACCTAAAAGTTATTTAGAGAGGGTCTGTAATTTTTAAGTGCCTGTCAAGTGTAATTATGATTTTGTCCTGGTTGTTACTTAGCTCACTTATTACTGGTTCTTTGGGGAGAGTATTCCTCTTTCCTCTGGAGATGCCCACTGAAATAAATAATTGAATACTCACTGACTGAATTAGGTAACATCAGCATGTGGACACCGAGGATGCCGCCGCCTCTAGTAGGCCTGGGTGAGGGATCACAGGGTAAGTTTAGTGGAGGTTGGAGAATGAGATCAATAGGATTTACAGAGTGTCCCTGTAAATCCAGGTTGACTTTGGCCACTGGGTAAGAGCAAGACAAAGAGGAAGTGGGACCTTGCCTCTTTGGTTGCCCTGTTCTTCCCCATCTGACTCAAAATTGGTTTTGTGGGGAAAAAGTAACATCTCTACGTGTCATCATTTCTTTATTTTGAGTGGTCAGGATTTAAGTGGACCTCAGCTCAAGCTCATCTGATTCAAAACAATCAGAAAAGCGAATTGATGCAAGGATTAGTTGAAGGAGCATTACTTTATTTTTAAGAGCTACAAATTTTCTCAAACATTTCCATTGCAATGGGAGCCTAAATGCATTGATGTTTGTGAAGAAGAGTACCCACCTCAGAGTATGTGATGATTAAACATGCCGTCATATGTTTAATGATTTACAGGGGTATGTTTATTGCTTAATCTGCAATGTCTAGAGCAACCCTTGGCATGTGCAGATTCTCAGAAAATACTTGCCAAGCAAACACAGGGAAAGAAGGAAGAAAGATTGAAAGGAAAGAGAAGGGAAGGGAAGAGAGGTGAGATGAGGCGGGGGAAGAGAGGGAAGGAAGTGGGGGGGAGGGAAAAAAGAAGGAGAGGAGAATGGAAGGAAGGAAGAGAGGGAGGAAGAAAGGAGGAAGTGGTTTCCTCTTTTAGCTGATTCAATTTAGAAGCCACTCTTGTGAAACTTCCATGGTGATGTATTGGACATAACTGGATATAGGAAAGATCCATTTCCTCCATTAATTTATAAAATTCAAGGTTTTTTTTTCCTTAAGGGAAGAACTGTGTTTATGGAATGGTGAAGTATTTATAAGAAAAATGATCCTGGCGCAAGAGCATGCAATCATTTTGTTGACATCAGACCTTTACTGTGACAAATTTGGAAATATGAAGTACATTGGCTATCCCTCTTGGCCTGGTGGATGCTTATTTCTGCTACCCTGTACCATACTTAATCACTGTATTTTGTCTCCTTTCTTAAAACTGCTTACTTTAATTTGCTCCTAAATAACAAGAATTGAAAGGAAATCTGTAAATTTAGGGGGAAATACACACACACACACACACACACACACACACACATACCCCAGAGCCACCTTTAAATGCATTTTTCTGAAGCATATCAAAATACCTTTGGAATTTGTTGTGAAAATTTGACCACATCCTAGTTAGCATGAGGTTAAAATTAACAGTAACATGTGTTTTAGGGATCTCAATTTGCCAAATATTAATAGAGTTCATGGGCAGTTAACTGCAATAAAGGGAGGAAATGAAGTTTATAGTGCAAGGCCCTGGGGATTACAGCCTTCCCTACCCCTGAGCATATTCATACCCAGAGCTCAACATGAAGTACACGGGGCACAGAAAAATCACTGGAGGAAATCTCAAGGTTGGCATGATGGATCTTTTCTTGGTTCCCCGCTTGTGGGAGCTTGAAGTGCCTTTGAGGTAGCTTCACCCAGCCTTGGCTTCTTCCTGCCATTTAGAGCTCGTGATTTTCCCAGACCTACAAAAATAGGAACCTACAACAAGACTTAAAGCTGCTGTGATTTCAGGAGAGAGCCCTGCTCTTACCATTTGTCTGAAAACGTGATCTTTCTGGGTTTGGATCTCCACTTGAATTGCTGAGGAAAAGAAAAAGTAGAAGAAGGATGAGGAGGAGGAGGATGGGAGATGGAGAGGGAGAAGGAGAAGGAAAAGAAGAGGAAGAAGAAGAAGGAATGGTATGGGAGTGTCACAGAAGACACCTTGGGTTGAGGATATTAGGAGATCTTGCTTTTTTCTGTCGTCTGCTATTGACTATCCTGTGACCTTGAAAAACCATATCTCCCTTCGACCTTTGCAGGTCCAACAGAGAAATGGTGGGGATCGAAGATCTGCTGGGGCACTTCCTGCTCTTTAATTTATAGTATGATGTAAATCTCACTCACACCTAGTGGGTTTTCTAGGAAGCCCTACTAAATAATAACTACTTAACACATTAAGACTCAGATGTTAGATCCAGGAAAAGTCATTGCAAGCAAAAGTGATCACAGCAGTAGAAAGGAGGACTTAGTTCATAGACTGGGTAGAGGTAGAGCCTGGAGAGGGGAGGGCATTCCAGGTCAAGAGACACTTTTAGGTGAAAGACTGAAGTGTGGCGATCCAAGGCTAGAAGATCAAGAGTCAAAGAGGGAATGGAATGATGGGAGCAGGTTGAAGAAGGGAGTGGTTTGATGGGGCTGTCTCTGGACAGCATTCAGGGAACCTTTTTGAACTTAAAACGTCAAAATGTGTAGCTGATCCACACTCTTCCTGTTGAGGGCCCTAGTGGTCTTGCCTGCTTACCTTGTAAAAGGTCTCTGTTATTCTCACTTTCTGCTTCCAGAATGAGATCATTCTTCCTACAAGAAAGTCCCCATAGAGAGGATCTGAGATGGATGCTTTTCCACAGTGTTGACACAGGAAGTCCTTCATCTCCTCAGAATCTTAGCACCCAATCCCTTGAGATTTCAACGGCCTTGATACCTCACAAACTAGTCCTGTTCATGACAGAGATTATCAGGAACCTTTAGCTACCTCTATTTTCTGGTTGGTGGAGCTTAGACTATCATAAATCCTGTCACAACCCATGGACTGCGTCCAATGCAAACATTCTCATTAGATTCTAATCACTTTTGCTACACGCTGTCAGAAATTTGGTAGTCCCCAGGGAACCATGCTGACACTCCACTCACTCTAACCTTGTCCGTAGGACTGAGATCTGACCTAGGTCTTTCTCAGTCATGAAACCTTGTTTTGTTCAGTGTCCCAGGTCCCCTGGACTATGGCTCTGCCATAGCTTAGCGCTTTTGCCTGGGGTATTGATATCCTGCCTGTGTTTGCTGGAACTGGAATTGCAGCGCAGACCACCTTCTGAACTGTCTTCAGACCGCTATTTTCTCAGGTCTACTTGCGTTCCACGCTCCCATCCTCCAAACATCCCTCGCTCATTATTCCTGCTTAAGCTTGACTTTTGGCCCTTGGTCTCTGAGCATTTGGAACTAAAATGGCTCCCACAGAAATATCAGAAAATATTTTCTATTTTGGAGACTTTGCTTTATTCTCATTAAATATTTTCTGGAGAAAGAATCTTATCCTGCTAGTTCATATTCTTTATGGGAATTATTTAATAGCTATTTGATAAAATTTTTTAGACTTATAATCAGTTGCTGCGGATCTCCAGAACACTGAGAAATTGAAGGAAATATGTAAGGTTTATTTGTTCTCTTTATTGCTTGCTTTAATTAAAGTCAGCAGTTGTCCAAAGCCTTTTTAATTGTGCACATTTTGTGCCTTAGTTTATCTCTGCACAGTTCCTGGCCAGAGGTAATTTGTTTTCTAAAGAGAACAAACATGTATCTGAAGCATCAGAGTTACAGGCACAGCGCCCCAGCTCCTCCGTGCAGATGTCATCTGGCCTCGTTCAAGGCTAGAGGACTGTAACCTGGCTCAGATCCACTATCAGTGGAATCCAGAATTGTTTTCTGCCAACTAGTTCTGGGCCCTGAGGATGCTGGGGCTGATATTAAGTGTCCAGGAAACTCTTGAATGGCATTGTCTCAACCCCTATCATGGGCAGAAGACATCTACCATCATGCATTATCAAGCAGACTGGACAGTCTTGATATTATGATCATATATATACTGAGTTAATAGAACCTCTTGGAACCCCTGGTCTAATCATTGAGGGTCTCTATGTCATTTCTTCACTCAAGACAAGTCCAGATTTTGTAGCTCTAATGGGCCCATGAATTTGGTGTCCTAGAATTCTTCAAT
Organism: Aplodontia rufa; assembly: GCA_004027875.1. NCBI lineage: Eukaryota > Metazoa > Chordata > Mammalia > Rodentia > Aplodontiidae > Aplodontia > Aplodontia rufa. Next base: position 29,766 of record PVKS010023371.1, read on the forward strand.
GTCTGAAAAACAGCAGCTTGCTTCTTATGGTTTGGCCTGTCTGAGTGTGTTATGATCAAGGTGAGTTTCCTATCCTTCTCACTCATCCATAGAAGAAAGGCCATCTAGTGAGAGCTGACTCAAAAAAGGAAATCACGAACCACCCTAAACAGTCAGGTCTGCTGTCCTCAGCACAAGTAACAATGTGGGCATAATTTATTCTGATTCTTTTAAGCAACACAACTCCCTTTGAACGGTCCCACCTGTGCCAAGGTCCTAAGGCTGTTGGGGAGGCCAAACTTGGAGTGTCAGGGGATGTTTGCATGATGAAGAGGATCAGCAGAGGTTGTGCACTAAGCAATATCTTCATGAGAAGGAACTTTGGTTTCTCTCCTTTGGGACCAGGATTACTGGTTGCTCTCAGAAGATGACATAAAAGAGCCCTTTGAATGGTGGGTCAAAAGGAAATCATATTGGTTTTATGTAAGCATGTTTGGTTTCTAATCACTCCCAACATTGGGACATTATTTCTCTTATCCCTGATAGCTTCATCAATTAAATAGGGCATATAATGTGCATTTTGAAGAGTCACTGTGACCATGGTTATGAAGTTTCTAAAAGGAATCTGATACACAATAAGTGCTCAGTGTATTGAAGCTATTTGCCAGAGTTAAAAAGAAAGAGAAAGAGAAAGATAGATTAATGGAATTCATGTTTCTATTTGGACCTGGGGGATTCCAAGAGAGATTCTAGAAATATGGCCTATTTCATGCTAGGAAAATTTAAAACAAAATCCACTCATTGTTTACAAGGTTTTCGGAGCCCAGAGAGAAATATCTGCACCTACATTTGCAGAAGAACAAACAGCTAAGTTCAGGTTCTCTCTGCTTTGCAGAGAGGTAGACTCTCCTTTCCTCACACCCATCACCATGCACTTACATGTACATGCAGGCACACAAACACATACGAAACACACTGCTGACATACTTGTGCACACCCACATGTGTAAATGTGAGCTCTAATGCTCAGCTTGAGCTGTGATCTCCTGGGACCTTTTTACCACTGTTCTTAAGCTTCTACAATTCTTCAAAAGAGAAGAAACTGATGTTTCAAGTTTGTTTAATCCCAACTCATCAAAATAGTTCAGATTACCCCCTACCTGAATCACCAGGCATGTGAGGCATTTTTTCATGGTGTTGGGAAATCATGTTTCAACCAGTAATGAATAGGATCAAACCCCAGCAGAGTAGAGTTCAATTTCAAGCTCAGGACCCAGGAGGTCAGAGTGGGTTCTATCAAGGAATCCAAACTCCCTTTCCTCAGAGAAGCAAAACATATTCTGGAAGAAAGAGAGGAGGCTGAAAGTCAAGCACAGCAGTTTCTAATATTTTTCCACTTGACTTTTCTTAATTAGTGTTGACTAGCTTAACGAAGCAATTAAGGGGCTTATTTGCTTTTTCAAATCACATGTGAAATTTAAGAAACCTTGAAATAGAGGAAATATTTGTCCCCAAGAACCTACCCCACAAGGGATATCAATTTGACTGTTCTCCAACCACTAGAAAGTGAGAACAGGTAGCCCTGGTGTCCACATGAGGCCCAAGCAAAACAGACACCACAGTAGCCAGCGCTGCATGCAGAAGTCACCAGCAGATACTTCTTAAGCACACTACTAAGATTTCTGTCCAATACAACAAACATAATTAGTTTTTGATAATAATTGGCTTTAACAATAACATGGATAATAACATCTACCCTGTATTGATCACATTACTTACGTGGTAGTGATGGTGTTGTGTTGCCCGCTTTCATATCCCATTTCAATTTAATTCTATAAATCTTTTTGGGAGAGTGAGAAACTTGGGATTTTGAGGAGGTCCAGGTTCACACTTGTGGCAGGCCCTGGATCAAATTTTTCTCACTCTAAGACGCACAGTCCTTCCATGATATTTCACTACCAGTCCTTGAAAAACTTCTTGACTGTGAGAATTGAGAATCAAGTAAACCAAGAACTATTAAATAACTAGAAATATGCATATGGTTACTTGTTACATATGTAAATAGCAAATATGAATACATTACTATTAAAAGTACATTATCTATTTTTAATAATTACATAATCTATTAACTTATGTGGCAATTTAATATGCCTTATATAAGACATAATCATATCTTTTAGTCAGCTTTTTTGCTGCTGTGACCAAAAGACAGGACAAGAACAAACTTTTATATATATATTTTTTATTAAGATTATATATAGAGATACAAATGAGAGGGAAACATGATCAAATCATCAATAACCAATGTATATATAATTTGTTATCCAGGGTTAATGCCAAAACATGGATGACCACCTTGGGTTTCACCTGTTGCAGTTTCCCCCAGAAGAACTCCTGTGTTAAATGGGTAGCTCGTGGAGGAATGACATCGGCTTCTGGGATGGTTCCCCTATATTCCCACTCTCCAGTCTCCTATGAGTTCTTCATATACCCTCCCCCCCACCCCTTCCCCTCCCTAAGCTTCCAAGTATCCTAGGGAGCCATCCCCCTATTACGCTGAGAATCATACAATTTGAAGTTATTGTTAGCTTAGCCATCTACCCTACTGCTTCCCCATGTATTCTAGCTTCCACAGATGAGAGAAACCATTCGGCCCTCGAATGGTTTTGGGATACTTCACTTAGCATAATTCCTTCCATCTCCATCCATTTGATATCAAAAGCCA